>JAQGBI010000353.1:0-17848 GCA_034698325.1 Sminthurinus elegans | reverse complement strand
AATACACTAACTAGCCCACGTCCAACTACCATACTCCCATCAAAATCCCGAGAGTACATGTCGTTCAGTTTGCTTGTAAGTGTCGGCTATTTATGTTCAATAGAAAAAAGTAAGCGGCGCTCAAATTCTACACCATCTCATTTTATTTTTGTTATGATATGGAGCTAACATTTTGCTGTCTGTAAAAAACGCAGCATGATGAAGGAAAAATATTCTTTGCTGTCAAAATGATGTAAGCGCTTGACATGAAATTATCAATTTGTCAAAATTAGGGTACAAGAAATTTCACTGTAATGAGTTGAATAAGACATAATTTTTTTCAATTTTCAACTGTACTGGACTGAGCAACTTCTAATTAGACAAAGCGTTCTTCTCGGTGATTAAAAATTAAAATTACGGGGAACAGTGGAAATCGGATAATTGGTCAAATGGCAAACGTGCCATAAATTAGCCTTGGATTTTTTACTTTCAGAAAATATTAGCATTGAGCATAATATGAATTTCATTCATAATTGTCATTAAAAATTAAAGATGAATAGTAGATTATGCATATTTTGATTTTGTAGTTTTTCGACGCCACTTGAATTTTTTCATGTTTTAAAACTAATTTCTTAGCCATAGAATGTTTTTGGAATATGTCCCTTTGGACGAATGAAAAGTCAAACACGATATGAACATTTGCACTTGGTTCAAATTCCAGATTAAATTAAATAGAAAAGATGGGAAAAAAACCCCTGCAATTCATCAGAGCACACCATCTCCAGTATTTACATTCGTGTCACAAAATCCGCAACTGTAATTTGTAGTTTATGAATAATTCTCAACTCAAGTGGTCAAACAAAAGAGAGGTTCGTCAATTTCACTAGAATAAAAACAAACCGTAACAAAAGAAAGCCACAATCACAAAAATAAAGTTTTGCAAAGAAGCAAAACTTTCTAAAAGCCCAATTCATGAATTTCATGCTCTTGTTTAGATGTCCATTTCTTTGAATTGATTTGAATTGGACTGAAAGAATGGACTTTTGTTTACTCACAAAAATGTTTCAATCGATCCTGAGCATAAAAACCTGTCAATACTTTTCCCAACAACACATACAATAGTTTTTGAGGAATTGAGGCTGTAAAAATTATGACTTTTACTGCGACGTTTTTAGTTTATATAAAATTGAAAAATGCCAAGACAACTTTTTACACACTTCCTGTTTATCTTTTTCGTAATAATCCAAAACGCATCATCACTGCACCTCAAAAATCCATGGAAACCGCCTCGCGAAAGCCACCTTTTCCAAATTTTGACACCACTCAAAGACTGTCAGCTATTAATCATTTCCAACTTCATCAGGAGTCCCAGTGACCGAATTCGAGTTCAAGACATCCACACGGAAATTGGACAAGTCCGAAGCCAAAGTAGATCAACTTCGTTTCATCGAAAATCTGGAAACAGAAGGCGGTTTGATCGTTGGAAAATTATAAATCGTCACGCCCTCTCTTGTCTCCTCTTGATATACATTCCAGATCCCGCCCGTTTCAGACGAGGGCTCAATTTTGATGCCGCTCTTCAAGTTTACAAGTTTTACGCACAAGTCCAAGATATTTTTGTATTCCTCGCATTGAATGATCCAAAGAGGCCGGAACGAACTGGTTTTGGATTCCCCGGTGAGACTTGTCGCATTCCGTTTAATTATTTTTTGCTCACTCTGGATTTTTCCATCTACGACAGTTCGCGATCCCTCACGCTCCAATATTTTTCCAGGTGTGCTAAAGATTCCGGTTCTTGTCTAAATGTTATTGATAGGGATTTTTTCAAAAGAGAGCAAGGTCAAATCCAAGGTCAAGGTCAAGGTCAAGGTCAATTGACCTCATACGATAAAATGTTCAAGTACTTTCAAAAAGGTCGGAGGGACTTCAAAAGGTCAAAAGTAATCGTTTACGGCGCCTACCGCGGGCGGAGTGACCAGGAAGTTGAAAAACTCATGCGGATAAAATTGAGTGACCTCTGGGTCCTCGCCCGAAAACCAAATATGGAAAATGAGGGAGTTATCAAGATGCTCCTTCATGTTATTGAGTATGCAAATGCAACGCCCTGGGTTCTTGCCTACGGCAAACACGTGAGTGGTGGAGATGTGTGTAAATTTGGGCGTATAGATGTCAGTGAGGGGCCGACAAAGGACAAAAGGGACAATAAGATTTACCACAGCGCCTATTATTTCATCATCCTTTATGGGCGTAATTTGGATTTGGAGGGTAAAGAGTTTTTTCGAGACATCCTTGCTCCACTGAGCGACCCCACTTTTTGCTACCTCCTCGTCGTCTCCATAGTAATTATGACAATCACAGGTCGATTATTGTACATTCGACTACAAATTGGGACGAGTGACCCCATCCGCGCCATCTTTTGTCTCGTAACGCCCTTAATTGGGCAAACTGAGAATATGGCGGGCTTTTCTAGAAAAGGCCTTTGTCGAGCCCTCTACTGTCCTTGGCTGTACATTTCCCTCTTTCTCAGCAGCTACTACATTGGGAATCTACAGAGTTCGAAAATCGTCCCAAGTCAGAAACCCAACCCTGGGAAAAGTTTCAAACAACTTTTGAAGGAAAACTACACAATTTACCCGAGTGGAGAGGGCGTCAAGTATTTTAAAGCGGTTAGGAATAATATGAAGAATCATGCGGGAGGGGATGAAGCGCTGAAAAATGCCCCCTATTGGATAGACAATGAATTACTAATTCAAAAGATGGAGGAGGCAGGTCCGTCAAAGGTCAAACGGGGCGATGAGGGCTTATTGGAACATTATCGCACGGTTTTCGTGGGGGGTCGAAAAGCTTTTGTCCAGAATATGCTAGAAGCTTTACCGTATGAAGTTACTGTGCCGATTTTACTCCGTCAAAATTTTTATAAAACTAATGATGCCTTTTTTCTCCACTGGAGGGGGTGGAAATTCATAGGGGCGGGAGCAGACGTCTTAATGACAGGATACAGACGTCTTCTTCAAGCGGGTCTCCACGAGTATTTTTGGGAGCGCATGATGCTTCCAATGGCGAGGGCCACCCGAATTGACAGAACAATCAGGGCTTTTAAGGGGCAGAAAGAGGACAAGAATTGGGATTTGGGGCAACTCAAACGGGTCAGGGCTCATCGAGCAGTCAAAAAAAGAGATGTGAAAAAGATTGAAGCGGAACACATAAATTTGACCCAGTCCATCATTCGCTCCATCTTTTATTTGTATGTTTTGGGGAATGGGTTAGCTTTTTTTTGCTTGGCTCTGGAATGTCTCATGAAGTGTTGTCATGGTAGAAAAAAGCGGGGTTGGATGACCTGGGGTCAAAGGTCAAGGTCAGGATCAATATTACTTGTATTGCCTTTTCAGTTTTGATTATTAATGCCTTTGTGGGGTTTGGAAACATTTCGGACAATGTTTCCCAAACTCAGAATTATACATAAAATCAGACAGTTCAATACAGAATAAAACCAGCGTATAAATTTTTACATGAATAAAACATGCATCAAAAACAATCAAACAGACAACCAGTTTCTCTTTCATTTTTTCTCATTTAAAATCGTCTTTTGTGTACTGTATACTTTTTTGTATGAGAGAACAAAAGAGACTCACTCTTTACTCTTTCAGTTTCAACTTTTTCTTTGCTACTGTTCAAATTTTCATATTCGAGCCAAAATTCAAATTCAAAATTAATTGGTCAAGTTTCAGGTAAAATTCCATAAAGTCCCTTTGCTATTTGATATTTTTGATGATACATGACAAAACATGGATGGATTTGATAAAACTCTCTTTTTATTTTCATTTTCATTGGATTTTCCTAATTTTGTCAACAACGAGAACCATCAAAATTAAAATGCTACAGTGGTTTATTTTCATACAGATGATTTATTTATAACACACAGTTTCCTATTTCTATTATTAAAAGATAAACTCGATAATACTGATAGTGCTAATTTTCCTATTCATTCATTGTATAAGAAATAGAATAGAATTAAAAACATTTGGTGCTAATCTACGTGTGTTTTTGCCTTTTGTTTTTATGTTTCTGAGTTAGACTGAATTAATTTTTAGTGCATCCTCAATCCTCAATTCAAATCCAAGTCGAGTCAAAACAATACAAATCCATTAGTGCTCTTGAAATTGAGTCAATTGTTTTTTCAATTTCAATTACTTGAATAACAATAGTATTTTGTATTGACTATTGAAATCTCAATAGTTGAAAAAATATAAAGGAATTTGTCCATTTTTCTGAAATTTTGAAATAGGTCTGCGTTTCTATTCATAAAAAGGATTCGTGTGTACATTGCATTGCAATGCTTTTGAAACGGAGAAAAAACTATTGAAAATTCTTGAAATCAATGCTTTTTCAATTGTCAATACAATACTATTGATGTCAAGTAATTGAGCTGTTTCCAACGCAATACTTTCAATTACAAGAGCACTAAAATCCATCAATTCGTCTTTATCACAACATTTACATGTAAATTATAAGAATAAGAAAACAAGGAGTTGGAATACTTTTGTCTGTTGTAGGTTTTCTTATTATTATTTTTCATTGTATTTTTCCCCAAGAATAAATAACATGAGCTCTCAACGTGTACATACAAAATACTTGAACATACAGAAAAACATACAGTTGATTCACCTCAAATGCAAATGATGCACTAGTTTGATACTTCACTTTTGACGTCTCAATGAAGCTGATTTTCTGTCTTTGCTTCTACCAAAAGAACAATAGTAGAAAAGAGGACAATTTTTAATATGTTGATCCATTCGATGCTTACGAGAATGCTTGAAAATAAATAGAATCAGTACAAGAACAAAGTCTTTAATTCTCAAGCAGTTTATCATTATCATCACCATGCTTCAAAATGATATACATATAAAATGATATAAAATAGTAGAATAAAAAGACAAAAACAAACAGAGGAAAAATCCAGGTCAGGAATAAATTATGGCCAAAAACAATCAACTATTTAATTCATCAGTTGAGTTTCACTCGTATAAATTCTGGTGGAATTCTTTATTTTTCATCATATGTTCACAAATTGCTGATAAGATCAGACTACCAAAAACTGTCATTTGATTTTCAGTAGTTTTCTTTGAATTTTGAGTTTTAACTTTCAGTTTTTTTTCAAGCTTTAAAAAAATTTCAAAAACTTTGAAAAAATGAAGAATTTCAGACTCGTGTTGTAAGTACCAAACCAAATTAAACCAAATTTTTGTTACCCAAGTTTTTTTAAATTTCATTCATTTTTTCAAGATTAAGTACTCGTTGACATTTTGTCATTTTTATTCCAAGTTCTTTTATCTTCACGCATTACAAATAATATTCATATAAGTAGTTTTTGAATTTTTTTATAGATTTTTTTATTAAATTGTGTTTATGTTTTGTCATATTTGTTCTGACCAGATTCCCTTTGTCCATTTTGGTAGCCGTAGTTTTGACAACCGTGGATGCTGGTGTAGATCCTTCTGGTTTAACTGGTGGTGGTTTAACTGGTGGTTTAACTGGTCTTACAAACCCTAACAATCTCGTAAGTTTACACGCATTTTTCGTAACTTAAGAGTGAGATATTAGTGTGCACGATTTGTGACTCTCTGCCGCTAGAGGCAGACCGTGTTCCCCATTTGTTTCCATTAGCGAACATTCGAATTTCATAAAATCCTCAACACATTAGTTTTTCCATCCCAAGTCCATCAAATCCAGTTGGAAATTCATGAAATTTTAAAAACAACAAGAAAAATGTCATAGCTAGGCCGTTATTTTCTCCGAACTCCGATATTTAATTTTGAAAAGGGTTTAAAAATAGCTTTAAAAAGACTGACTTTACTCTAATTTTTTTAACACACTTAAAGTAATTGAAACTAAACAAGAAGAAAATAACGACCTACCTTTGACATTTTTCTTGTTGTATTTAAAATTTCACAAATTTCTGTCAAAATTTGATGGGCTTGTGATGGAAGACCCGAACCCCTGTTCTTACAATATAAAAATCACCCTCCTACCTCCGTCAAATTAAAACAAAGTTTCAAATGAGTACTCCCATTACCTTTTCTCTTTATGTTTTCAATTTTCATGCATGTAAAAATTATGTAACTTATGGAGAAGCAACAGACCACGTTGTTGTTGCAAAATGAATTAATACGACACGGTTTTCCCGTTTTTGTTTGAGTTTTTGCATAAAATTAGAGTAAAATTTACAAATTACACAGTAAAAAATGCCATTCTCTTGTTTATTTATGACTGCTTAAGGCGGGAGGGGCAGCAGGGTTGGACGATGAAAAGGATACAGCCATAGATGGAAGCGGAAGCGGAGTGGACAAATCAAAAGATGGTGAAACTTCTAATGTAAGTTTAAATTGTACATTGTGTACTGTCTATGGACGTTGGACGAGTAGCGTGTACACTGTACAGCACGTGAAATGTTTATTAAATGTGTCTTGTGAAGTGACCACAAGTACAAAGTAAAATGTTAATTTCCCTGGTAATGTACATGTCTTCTCATTGCTATTTAAGGCGGAAGGAGGCGCTCTGGGCGCAGGGGCTCAGACGGGAAAAGACGCAACGACCGCAATGGGCGAAATGTTGACCGGCAGCGATCCAAAAACAGGTTCTGCAAGTGCAGGTGGGGGCAGTGCTCAAGAGGGTGCAGGTGCTAGTGGGGGTATCGGTGCTCAAGGGGGTGCATCTGGCGAACAAAAATATAGACGCGGAAAATTGCCACCTCCCCTCGGCCAGCTTCTTAAAGCACTCCAAAAAGTACAACGCAAGTACAACGGAGGCTACTAAAAATAAACCACAACCTCAGCTCCAGGTCGAAGGTCAAAGGACAGCGGTCACTTCACATCTAACCAGATCCCACTCCACTGCTCTTCTTTATTCAATTTTTAATTTACACTCTCTACTTCTTTCCCTTTCAAAATTCAAAACTTCTCTTATCTTTTCCAATGTTATTTATTCTCCACCATAGACTCGAAAAATCAATCAAAGTCACCCAAAACCAAAATTTACTATTAGCTTTTTGTATTTTCACCTCACTGCACATGGATAATTACTATAATTTTTCATGGTAAATTCCTTTGCTTTGATAAAACTCCCAATTTTCATTTTTACCCACGGTTTAAAATTATTCAATGATGAAATGCCGGGGCCAAGGTCAGTATTACTTGTATTACCTTTTCACTTTTGAACATTAAATATTGAGAATTATTGTTAACTATCTAAATTTGTGTCTTTGAATTATTTTATGAGGTTTGGAAACATTTCCAGGAATGTTTCCCATGCTCAGAATTACACAAAACATGAGACAATTTAATGCAGAATGCACACAATGAGCGTATGTAGATTGTACATGAATAATCCATACATCAAAAACAATCCAACCGTCAATCATTTTAACTGTATTTTTTTCTCCTTTAAAATCGTCTTTTGTCTACACTGTATACTTTTTTGTATGAGACAACAAAAGAGACTCGCACTTTACAGCTGCAGTAATTCCAACTATTTTTTTACTACTGCTCAAATTTTATATTCGAGCCGCAATTCAAACTCAAAATGCAATGGTCAAGTGAAAGTCGACAAAGTCCCTTTGAGGTTTTTTGGTATTTTAATGATAAATGACCAAACGTCGATGGATTTTATGAGACTGACTTTTTATTTTCATTTTCATTGGATTTTACTAATTTTCTCATGATGAGAACCATCAAAATTAAAATAGTGCAGTTGTTTAATTTCATACAGATGATTGATGATGTACTTATAAATTATAAGGCATACTTTTCTATTTTCTATTATTAAAAGATAAACTCGATAATACTGATAGTGCTAATTTTCCTATTCATTCATTGTATAAGAAATAGAATAGAATTAAAATCATTTGGTGCTAATCGACGTGTGTTTTTGTCTTTTGTTTATGTTTCTGAGTTAAACTGAATTAATTTTGAGTTCATCCTCAATTTCAATTCAAATCCAAGCCAAGGCAAAACAATACAAAGGAAATCCATCGATTCATCTTCTTTACAGCATTTACATACAAATTGTAGAAATAAGAAAAACAAAACATGGAATATTTTCTTCTTTTCTATGTTTTCTTACTATTTTTCATTGTATTTTTCCACAAGAATAAATATCATGAGCTCTCAACGTGTACAAAATACACTACTACATACAGAAAATCATACAATCGATCCACCTCAAATGCAAATGGTGCACTCGTTTGACACTTCACTTTTGACGTCTCAATGAAGCTGATTTTCTTTCTCTGCTTCTAGAAAAAGAATAATAATAGAAAAATAACCCTTGAAATAATATGAGTCGACATTTGACATTATGTGGTGTCATTTTGGTGTCTTTTTGGTCCAAATTATCATCAAATGACATGGAATTCCGGTGTCACTGTGGTGTCATGTCACCCGAATTCCACCATTCAATATTTTTTAATATTTTTTGGTGTAATTTTGGTGGAAATTCCATGACAACTGATCGGAATCCGATGGAAAGTTGATTGGATTTTGGCATGAATTTGGACCAAAAAGACACCAAAATATGACACCATATGACACCACATTCTGGTCGGATATGGTATCATATTTTTTCAAGGGAAGGAACAATTTATAATATGTTGATCACTGCTATGTGTATAGTGTATAAGAAAAGGAGAGAAAATAGAATCAGTACAAGAACAAAGTATTTAGTTGTATAATAGTTCAGCAACATGATTATTCTGATTCTATATAAAATAATAGAAATAGAATAAAAAGACAAAAACAAAAATAGGAAACATCCAGGTCAGGAATAAATTATGGAGAGAAGAATCAACTATTCAATAGTTCTGAGTCAATTCATCAGTTGAGTTTCACTCGTATAAATTCTGGCGGAATCCTGTATTTTTCATCATATCTTCACAAATTGCTGATAAGATCAGACTTCCAAAAACTATCAAACGACATTTAAAATCCAACTGATAATTTAAATTTGAATTTCAGTAGTTGTTTTAGAATTTTGGTTTCTAACTTTCAAATTTTTTTTCTTCAACTTTTGAATTTTTTTCAAAAACTCAGGACGAAAAAATGAACAACTTCAGACTCGTGTTGTAAGTATCAAATTTACATTACCTAATTTTTTTAAATTTTATCCCCTGTTTTAATATTAAGTAGTCGTTGACATTTTATTATTTTTATTCCAAGCAAAGTTTTTTATCTTCACAAATTACAAATAATATTCATGTAAAATTTGAAGGTTTGATTGATCTAAAAAAAATGTTTGTTTGTTTTTTGCTCCTTCTTTTCAGGTTCCCTTTGGCCATTTTGGTGGTCGTGATTTTTCAGGGGACCACTGCGGTGGATGGTGTCGGTGCAGGTGATGGAACTGATGTAAGTTTACACACATTTCTCATACCTTCCATTTTTCTCAAGGAGCACTAAACTGATCGAATTTTAAATAACATCAACTGCAAAAAATGTGTCCATCTACAATCTCTAGATACGTACTGCATTTATATGGGTTATAAATGCCAGGTCTCAAGTAAAATGACCTCCATGTTTATTTGGAAGAGTCTCAAAATCAAAACTGGACTTGGAATCCCAAATCCTTAATGCTAATATTGAACCATAATTTTTTGTCCAACCCCTCTTTTTATTTCTCTTGACATTTTCACACTCTCCACTTGCCCGGAATTACTATAAATATTACTAAAAAAAATTATGTACACATGTAAAATGTGTTGTTGAGAAAATTTTTAACACAGAGCAGATTTATTGTGTCTATTTTATATTGAACATTGTGCACTATATGCAGTACATATCAAGTGTAGGTTAAATGCATGTGTGAACCCAAAGTAGGAAGAACTAGTAAAATGCTCAGTTCTCTTGTAAATGTATCTCTTCATTACTCTTTAAGGGGGTGGTGAACATGATGGAGAAAGTGCCTGAAATGGGATCAGGCGTAATGAACACAGCAGCCGACGGCATATCAAAAGATCCATCAAAAACAAGTGAAGGAGGTGAAGGTGGTGTCGGAGGAGATGCAAAAGTGACAGGTGATCCAAAAGACACTGGGGTCAAAGGGAGTGCAGGGGGCAGTGGATCTGCCGAACAGAAATATAGACGCGGAAAATTGCCACCTCCCCTCGGCCAGCTTCTTAAAGCCCTTCAACAAGTACAACGCAAGTACAACGGAGGCAATTAAAAATAAACCACAACCTCAGCTCCAGGTCAAAGGACAATCGTCACTTCACATCTAACCAAATCCCACTCTGCTGCTCTTCTTTATTCAATTTTTAATTGATACTCTCTAATTCTTTCCCTTTCAAAATTCAAAACCTCTCTTATCGTATCGTTTCCTTTGTTATTTATTCTCCACCACAGACTCAAAAAATCAATCAGAGTCATTCAAAATCAAACTTGAAATTTACTATTGGATTTTGGTCTTTTCACTTCATTGTACCTAAATAATTAATAATTATTCCTTTGCTTTGATAAAACTCATAGTTTCATTTTTATCCACTTTTTAAAATGATTTATTGATTGATAAAGAATAAAACATGGTCATTTTAATTATTATTTAAAAGCTTTTGTACAAAGCACCCCATTTACTTTTACATATTATGCATCTTAAATTATCATATTTATAGGCAAAATGAATTTGCATCATTTGACTTTGAATGCAGTGCATTTTTTGTGGTGCACTGTCAATGTCAATATTTTCATTTTGCCATATCCAACAATTTCTTCATTCTCCATTTTCAATCCCTTTTGTGCATGTGATGTAATGTCTTGTAAAAGGACAGTCAACATGCAAATTCCTCTTGATACACAATTTGTCCATTTACTCCCATGTCCAATGTCCATTCAATTTATTCAATGACTATTAAAATAGCAACAAAATTGTGTACAGCCATCCGTCTAAATGCTTTTAAATTAAAACATCTATCTATTGCTCTTGGATTTGCATGTGGGGTTTCTCAGTATAGTCAATAATCATTACAGTTTTTGATACGGGTACTTGGAATGACGGGAGTCGAGAGACGAGACAAGCAAAACAAAGACACAATAATCTTGAATAATTAAAACTACAGCATTTTCCCATCAGTGTTTCCACATATTTGATATTTGATTCACGGTCAAATGGCTTATGCTTGTTTCTTGTTTCTTGTTTGTATGTTTCAGAATTATTTTTGGACTGTTATTGGGATTGTGAATTGTGTCTGGACTTTGTTTCAGCGTGGGCGTTGCTCGCGTCTCTCCAATATTATATACACAAAACCTCTAGAAAAACTGACACAAGCGAACTGAAAGCCAAAAGAAAAGGATTTAAATTCCAAAAAAAAAATCAACGAGGGACTGAAAAGAGTTATTTTACACTGGAGCAAGAGAACCAACATCTTTGAAAATGAGGGATTTTTTGGAGGGTGAAGATGACAAAGACGACAAAAGGAAGAGAAATTGGTGGCTTATTATTTGGCCAAATACGGTGAGTTTTTTCAAAGTTGAAAGTCGAAATTTATATAAAACACGTTGAATAAAATAAAAATAAAATTTTAAAGGCAGTGAAAATTTTATTGTTTATTTGGTTTTTGTGTAGGTGAATTACATTTTTTATTTCCCCATGGTTTTGCCATTTCGTTTCGTCTATGATAAAAGGACGAAGCGGCTCGTTTTGAAAGAGAGCAAAGTTCAAAAGGTGATTTAAATAGTTCAAAATTATGATACAAAATCCCAGAGAAATAATTGAAAAGCTCTGTAAAAAAAATAATTAAAATTAAGATTGAGGAAAAATGATTGAAATTTTGTACTAGATTTTATGCTACACATGTCAAACGATTGGGCTTTATTTTTCCTGGTTCAATCTGACGCTTTCCGTAGACGCCATCAAGACTTCAACTGACCCTTTGAGTTATTTTGACCTTTTGTACATTGTTTCCAGTCTCGTTCATGCATTTGGAGTCAGATATTTAGTGCTGTTTCAACAGGAGAAAATTAAACGGTTTTTAGAATGTTTGAATTCAACGCCGATTTTACAAATTGCATCCACAACTTCCAACAAGGTAAAAACAGGAGAATTTTAAAAATGAATATTTGTGGCAGTTTATATGAAAACGGAGCGAATGGAAAAAAAGTACTGCAATTTGCAACTAAATAAGTAAAATTAAGTTCCCTCCTATTTTTCAACTTTTGAACAAAAATATTTTAAGCCCTTTCTATTTTTTCTAATAAAATAGCAATGGGCATTTTTGGTCATCTTTTTCGTCTCTTCTGTCATCTCGGTTGAATTTTACATATTCCTCCAACTGGGAATCGAAGGTCTGACCTCGGACAAAATCTACGCAGGATTTAAAAGTCAGGCGGATCTTTTCCTCGGTTTTCAGGATGAGGGCGAAGGTGAAGCATTTTATGGAGAGTGGCCCATTTTTTCAAAACTCCTCATGCTCTTCATTTTCTTCATGAACACTTTTGAAGTTTATAATATTTGGATGGCGGATTTATTTGGATTCACTGGCGCCTTTTTCATGGGGAATGTGACCAAGGATGTCTTTACTCATTTTGAAAAGGAGTTTATCCAGGAAAGTGGAGATGGCCAGCCAACAGATGGCGGTATCGGCGAGAATCTAGAAGAAGCACTAGAGAAAGAAATGGCAAAAATAACCATGGAGATGGAAGGTCAATCCAAATTTAGACCACATTCAAAATCAAATTCCAACACAAATTCAAATTCACATGCACATCAAATGAGAATTTATGAAGGAGACCCCAAATTTCAAGAAGGCCTACAAATAATTCGAAACTATCAAAATTTCCTTGGAATTTTCAACGACGCCTTTGGCTTCACTTGCTGCTCCTACTCCATCTACTGCAATTCATATTATGCTCTTCATTTTGTTGACCTCTTGACGATTGATGATCCATTTAATCGATACAGCGTGTCAACACAAATACTCTATTTAATCATCTCTTATTTTAATAGTGCAAGCATTCCACTTCAGGCTCGAAAAATTGGTCGCTGGCTCCGGATTCACAATAATAATTTGAAATTATATCCACAAGAATTGGCCTTGCTTCATCACAGTCTTCAAAATGATGGATTCAGCCTCGGCTCTTTTTATTCCATCACACCGGAAGTTGTGGGAGGTGTAAGTAAAAGATGGCGTCAGTTGTACTAATTTTGAAAAAAAAAACAATCAGCTTAAAATATTTTACGAAAATTGAAGGTATTTTAAAGTATGTAAAATTTCCTTGATTTTTTCAGCTCATGGGACTCATGTGCACGTTCGTCATGATGAAAGTCGGATTTCAGTAGGCAAAAAAAATTGAAAAACTTCAAAAACTGTACAAGAATCAACAATGACAATTTTAAAGTAAAAGTTTTAAAATTCAGCGCCAAATTTCAGATAGTCCGCCAATTTAATTTTTGTTCTGTCCGTATTTGATTTTTTTTTAAATTTATGGAAACGACTAGTAAATAAATGCGGATATAAATTTCCCTGTTTCTACTTTCTAGTGTTTTATTGTTCACTGTCTGCCAGCCAAAAGTCTAATAAAAATTCTATGCAAATTTTACTTCTATATTTGGAGTTTCGGGTCAGGGACGAAATTATTTGTTTAGTTTTTCTGTTCCTTTTCCTGACCGAGGCTTTTGTTTCATAAGCAACTTATCGGCTCAACTTATCAGCCTACGCGCTCGTTCCACATGCGGGCGAAATTGTTGTTTCCTGGCTTCTGTTCCACAAAAGCTTTTGCTAATTTTGTGGTGTACTATTGACATTATACGGAATAAGAAGAGACCAAACAGTATGAAAAATGAACAGCAAAGAAAATATAAGAAATAAAAACTTGCTCCATCACACTGAATTCAAACACAGTATTATTTATTATTTGTCCGTGTCTGTAGTACAGTTTGATTAATGTAATAATCGCGTTGGATGAAAAATGAAAAACAAAATATAAACAAGGAGCAGCAAAAGCGTATGCACGCTAATGTATTATTTCGTAGTGGGAGTACCGCCCAGATGTGATGACGTCACTACAGAAGTAAAGTGAATGTAAACTCTTCACTTTACAAAAAAAACTCACGTTTAATCATAATTAACAGCCAAATAATAAGAGGATACAGCAAAACAGATACAGCATTCGAAAGAGCATACAAAATTCTATAACGTGAGCTATTTTTTGGAATTTATAACCGCAGCTTTACTTAATTGTAATTAAATTTAAATAGGGCTATGTTTATAATGGGAAACAGAATGGTAAAAGAGAGAAAAGGTTTGTGAATTTTCGTGAGCGACGTCGAAGTTGTTCATTTTTTCACTTTACTTCTGTGATGACGTCATTTTCTAGGGAAGCCGACCCCTCAAGCTACTTTCTTACTTTTGCTGCTCCTTGATAATTACTCGTTTACACAAAAATCTTTTTTAACCTGTACTTTTGCCACAAACTCCATCCCGTCTCTTACACACAAACAAGTCGCAAAAAACCGACACTGGCGAAACGCATTTTAAAAAATTGACTCATTTATTTAGTTATTTGGCTCCCTGAATTTCCCTGAACACTTTAACTTTGAATTTAATTTTTGTTGGTAATTAATAATTAATAATTAACAATAATTGTTAAAATTAACAAGTGCATATTTATTGTTTATACACCTTATTTTGAAGGAGCGTTTAGTTAATTAATTAAGTATGGTTACATTAACCAGATTAAGTATTTTTTCTTGTTTTTGTTTTTGTCAAGTTTATGTATATGCAGGTTTTCCCCCTGGAAAAAAAACAAATATGAACATATAAAAATGGCAAAAAAGTGGGGGTTTTTCCTTGGACTATGTCCTAAATATTATTTGGACTCTTAATTTCTTAATGCTCAATATGATTATTTTTGTCAATTATTGGATTATTTACACGAAATTTTTAAAATTGTTTAAAAATTTTCCAAATCCGTGTTCTGACCCCTGAAAATTGAATGTACTTTTACGGTGCACATTTGACATTTTGTATTTGAATCCAGCTGTCTTCTAAACTCTAAACTCCAAAGTCAATAAAGTTAAGATTTAAGGGGGAGGGGTAAAATCACAAAGGAAAGTTTCGTAAAAATTACTATTTCGCACGGCTCACTACAAAAGAACCTATCAACCGATTTTCATGATCAATACGTCAAATTAAAGGTCAGTTCATCCCGGAGTTCCTATCGTTTTTCATTTTGACGAAATCGGTCATCTACGAGGTTTAACAAGGATTCCCCCGGCGGACTTTATTTTGGGAATGTTTTGAGTGACAATATTTAAAAAATCAGTACGGCCAAACCGCGGTCAGGAAAAATCTGAAAAAAATCAGAGGACCTTTTGATAGTCTTAAATTAATGTAAAAAATTCATCGGGTCTGAAATCCGCCGTTTCCGGACTTTACGGCAGGAAATAAGACCCCACAGAAATACCGTTTTCCGGTGAATGTTTTCCCGCCGTAAAGTCCGAAAACGGCGGATTTCAGACCTGGTGATTTTTTCACACCAACTCAAGGCTACGAAAAGGTCCTCTGATTTTTTTCAGATTTTTCCTGAACGTGGTTTCGCCGTACTGATTTTTTAAATATTGTCACTCAAAAACCTCTCAAAATAAATTCCTCCGGGGGAATCCTTGTAAAACCTCGAAGATGGCCGATTTCGTCAAAATGACAAAGCATAGTGATTTTCAGCGATTTTGGGACTTACTTTGAGCAACAGGTCTACCATGAAAAATACCATTGTACAATAAAGATGTCATGTGCATACAACAAAGGAGACCATGCGATTTTCTTGCTTGACGTGGTAAAATTGATTTGGTTCTGTATGCTCCCCTTAGTGACTGCAGAGTCTTTTCTTGGTAAGTTAATGGAGCGACAATGAATGAAAGATTTCTCATAGACAGCTTGTTCTTACCCCAGTTGACTATCTTGAGGTCATGCGTCACACACAGAATTCGTAATTTCTTTTTACTGGAAATAAGGCTGACAGTTGCTCTGTTCCCAGTAAACATGACGTGTGTTTTCCTCCTTTTCTACGAGCAAAACGACACGTAGAATAGTGTTGGTTTCTACATTTATAGTGTATGTAAACTAGGGATCGTAACATTGGATTACCTCAGTTGCAACTACACAAGATTACTGTGCTTGTTGATTACATGTAATGCAAATCTAATGATATTCTCATGACATTTTAATGCGATATTCGGCCAAAATCGCAGTGTGAACCACAATAATATTTTTTTCTGGGGGATGCTATAATTTCAGCCTTACAATCTTTTATGAATTTGTATTGTTTTCTAGATTCACATTTTTTGCAAAAAAATGAAATTTTGGTAAAAAATATTAGTGATAATGATTGTGGTCCCCGCATCAAAATAATCAAGCCGGATTCGGTTGGGGTAACACCCTAAATTTCAGCCGAATTTTGGCCCGTTTTTCGCCAGAATTCTACCGCAACTCTAGTAACCGAAACCTTCAACCGAATTTGGGTGAAAACCGGGCCAAAATTTGGCTGCAATAAATTATAACCGAAACTGGCCCGTACCTTTGATACGGGTAGATACCAAAATTGAGTACATTTAATCTCAAAGTCTCAAAAATTCGCCTTCAACCGATCCCTAAACTATAGAGGTTAAAATTTCTTTGAAATTTACTATTTACTGGTAAAAGTTGAGGAAATGAAACATCCGTACATATGTTTTGTACAAACCATCGTCAGCCTCACACAAATGGTCCATGGACAAGAAGTTGTTGCGTACATGTCTTAGCGAGTAATATGAATGTCACTAATTACTAGTAATTCTTACATGTTGCATTGCTATTCGTCTTTGCTGTGTGGACAAAGGTCAAATGAATGTTCTTGATTTCAGCTTTCCCAGTAAATTGTAGCCTCCTAGTACAGAATGATATGTGTTTACTTACCACTTACCATACTCAAATAATACATACATGCACCTCTTGTATTCCTGTGTCTTAGAATGAGATTACATGGCTGGATTATTTGTTAGTATACGTAATATAAATGCCTTACACTTATACTGGACGTGGCAATTTACTCGCAATTTACAAAGAATGGCCTATAAAAGCAACAGAGAAGGAAACAAACGCGTTCAGAAGAAAAAACAAATTGTAAGGAAGACATTGTACTTTTGCCTAGCAAACAACAACTTTTTTTTTAAATTAGCCGGTAAGTTACTCTCATTATTGTCATAACCTTATTTTTACTTTAGTCTACGTGGTATTTAAATAGAATTGTGTTTTAATTTTTAATTTTTTGGTGTCACAGTGAATTTGGAACAAGGCAGAATTCAAGACTGAAGCCACTTGATTTGTATGAAGACATTTTTGGCGTATCCAGCTCAGTAGTACAAGACAAGGCAAGGTAACATTAAAACTCTTTCAATTAAACAATTTTCAACAACTGCCACAAAAATATTTTTGAGGCAGCTTGTACGCTTTTGGTCGAAAATGTCAATGGGAAATTATAAAATCTCATCTTTCATTAAAATGCCATTCAATTCAATTCAATGATTTATTTACATGTTATTTCTGGGGCACTACGTAAAAATAAATGATAAGAAATATTAAGCCGCATTAAGATCTTACTAGGATTTCTAAGAGTATTCAAGTTTCAAATGTGCTGAGATCCATGTGAAAATGGACCAAATTATCATATTTTAATGAGGGTTTTGACAAAAATTACATTTAATTATTAGTCAGGGCATTTGTACATTACCGTATATGTCTATTTACTTATCCCGCTTCAAAGAGTAATCCCCCTATTACTTAAGGGGTACGAGATATATTTTTCCCTTTGAATTCATAATGAAAAATCTTTGGTACACCTTGAGGCCTGAACGG
>JAQGBI010000352.1:0-17853 GCA_034698325.1 Sminthurinus elegans | reverse complement strand
CTTGAGAGACTTCATTCCAATTCTCAAAAGATTTTTACCCCCTCCCGTTTTCTCCCCACCAGCATCATGCCCGATTTCTGAGCTTTCTCTCATTTAAAATACATGGTGAACTTTGATGACCTTGGGCGACCTCTAAAACTAATTTTTTTGAGCTGATTTTTTCAGAGGTTTTTTTCTTCATCAAAAGGAACAATTTGAGGGGTTCGCACTTTGAATTTTCCAAAAAGTTGTCAAAATGCAACGGTCTAGTGTGCATGTGTGTGTGTGTGTGTTTAGGCATACCTCATACCTCAATATCCATTTCTTCCATTCTGTCAGTCCATTGCACCCTTTTATTACGGATACTTGAGATTTTAGTAGTTTTTGGGTGAAATTCAGCTGGGCTTGTCGTGTATAATATACTTATATACATGTATTTTTACGCACTTTGAAGAATGACTTTTCTCATGAATTGTCGCGAGTTAAATTTCGTGTGTGTGTGCCATAAAGGAACGAGTTTAATCCCCCATGAAGTTTTAGTGGCGAATGCTGAAAGGGATTCACTGTCATATTCGACAGGAGAGAAATAGAGAAGGAGTCAGTTCCGTCCTATTTCCTTCAAATCTCTCTGTGTCTCTGTATGATATTTTCAAGTGTCTCTATGACTCTATAACTTATAGTTCTACATGTATAAATGTATGTGTATTTCGTTTCGTATTCGTATTGTCATTAAGTATATTACTACTTTTAGTTTGCAATCTTTATGGTTCTATTCCCTAATATGGACCATGTTATAAAAGGTCTAGATCTGGAAAGAGAGAACTTTGAAAATTTAAATGCTTTTGCAGTGTTCAGTGTTCAAGTTATTGATGCAAATTCGGTATAAATGTAATATATTCTACCATGTACATTTTAAATGCTAGTATGTGCAGTTTGGATATAGTGCGTGAATGAATAAATGAAATAAATGGAAAATGAATGAGCTATAATATATATATATATATACATACGCGTAACTACAAATGTAAAATGACAGAATCCACTGGCATATGTACATTGTACATGCACACTGCACACACATGTATTTATCCTCTTTCTCTTCTATTATTTCATTTGTTTCGCAATCCTTCAAGGAAAGTGCGAATGCACAAAGAGATATAATATAGAGATGGAGAAAGAAAAGCAATGTACGAGGGAGAGATGCCTAAAGAGAATTCAGGGAAGCGGTTGTAAAATCTAATTCGGTTCTAGTGCTTTTTGGTCCAGAGCATAAATTTAAATTAAAAGACACGGTCTATACTCTGTACTATACTATTCTGTACTCTGTATGTATACCTCTGGCTGTCATTGTCGTTGTTGTTGCAGTAAGTACATTATGTTCCATGTGTGTGTGCATGAGTGAGCGTAGTTCCAACTTGTGTAAGTTCTGAATCAGCTTCAAGATCTGTTATATTGCCCATTTCTCTTCCTTTTTTTTTCAAAGTTAAATACCTATTACTGCCTACTTTATAACTTGATACGAAACGCGTTTCGATGTCAATGCTTCTGTATTCTGTATCCATATATTTATATACTTTTTGCCTCCGGTTATATAGTCATAAGGTATACTAACTTGTAGTCGAAATAGTAGGGGTACATATTATATATATATATAATACATATATATATTCTGAAAATTCTCTGTACTAATAAAATTAGTTTTACTATTAATCGTCAGGTTTAATTTGAAATGAACAGAAGAAGAAGAAGAAGAAGGGCCAGAGGAAGAGTTGTAAAAAAGTAGTAAGCGAGCATCTTTTTATTATTGTGTGTAGTATTTTATTGTATTATTTTGTTTGAATTTCTTGGAAGGTTTGGAAATTGTTTGCAGTTTAATATTTAGTAGTGTTGGAGTTATATTCCATTGGTGTGTAAGTAGTAAGTACAATGTAAGATGAGAGCTTGCTGAAATTTTGCAAAAGATGCCGTGTGTGCTTGTCAGGTAGAAAGTCGGTAGCTTTTTAAACACAATAATTGTAGCCATGTATTTCCATGTTTTCAGTGCAACAGGTTTCTGGACTTTCAATGTAATCATCTCCACCCTCATTTTCTCATCTCTTTACTTTAAATATTCACTTTTTTTCATTTCTTGTCAAATTTCTTTACTATGTAGGTCACAAGCGTATGAAAATAGATGCAGAGAAATGTGAACCTGCTAAAGAGATTCTGGGTTTAAAATAGGAATGTACTTATTACTTATACATCCGAATATTAGGTTGGAATAAATATGCTATTTTGTTTGTAATGCATTACACATCTCGTTAACCACAAAAAAAAACACTGTTTTATAATATTGTTTTAAATATGTAGAATTACAAAATGTGTTTCTGCATTATTTATAATACCGAAAATATAGTCGATTGAGAATATGTATGAAACTACAAGTGGTTGCAGGTGGTAGTGTAAATATTTGAATTCACCTTGATGACTTGTATTAGATTCCAACTTTACTATTTCTATGATAAGATGGGTGAGGTTCAGTTCTTGAGAATATGATTGACTAATCTCAAATATTATTAGCTTGGTCCATGATTTTGAGTACCTATCTATACATATAAGTACTTGTATAATATTTTATTGAATCTTATGGGCTTTAGTTCTTGATGTGGTTCAAGTGCTTATTATACAATTTATTTTTGGAATGAGTGTATTTCCAGGTTATTTAACAGCCGTTTTTACCTTTCAACTATCTTAGTCGTTGAATCTCTGCTTTAGTTATGTATGTAAATATTCTAATTTGGATCCACCTTGAAAAAACATTATGTGATGTACAAATACAAATACAACTATAAATATATGTACATTGTACATGCGGAATTTTGAATGAAGGCATGCGATATGATTGATTGAGTATTGAATTCTAAGATGGATGAATTAAGATTTGTCTGTTATCCCTGTTTAAATATGCAAGTATTCAAATTAGGTTTTTGTATACACTACACACACCCGTGTTGGGAAATATCTGAGGAGGAGTATATCAGTAGTGTGTTTGTATATAAAGATGAGATGAATTTGTAGATAAGTAGATAAGCAAAAGAAAAAGAAACAGTCATATCCAAGCCAAACATTGAAATAGATCAAAAAAAAAAAATTTTTTTATTTACTTTTTTTCCCTTTTGTTTCGTTGTTTTTGTTGTTTTACCTTTTCCGATATACTACAAAACAAGCAGGGTAAAAGAATTTAAATCATGATTACAAAAGTTATTGATATGTCATTTGTCATATGACATTCAAAGTTTTAAAACTAAGAAACAAGTTTTGTGTACATAAGTTGTAAGTTTTTTCCAAAGTTTTGGGATAAATTTATATTATTATTCTATAGATTTGAATCATTTCGAGTAGGGAAGGTCAATGTTTTGGTTTTGCTGTTCTTTTTATTTTTATGGAAAACGTCAAGTTGTTTGGCAATCTTCATGTCATGTTATGTAGCGTTGTATGGAGGTGCTTGTTCATTGTACAACCATGGACATGTGATTGATTCATGTCATCTTCTGTAGTCTGCATGTACAATGTACAGTACAGAGTAGAGGTAATTGACTTGCAGCATGTAGTTGTAGAAAAGTGATTTTATTTTTTCTATTGTTTTGATTTTTGTACCCTTTTTCTTCTGCCAAAGTCCAAAGTCCAATGACAAAATGATTAATTCATGGAATTACATCAGTACAAAAATAAACTATTGTCTGTATCTGTACACCATGTTCTTGTTTATATGGGGTAAATTTCTGTAGAAAAAGATGCTTTTGTATTCAAATTAGTTTAGGATAAAAAAAGTTGACGTTCTCAAAATAGACAATAGAAAATTTATTGAACCCACCAGCGTTGAAACAACCGATAACAGTTTTGACACTAGAGGAATATTTTACTTGATTTCAGCAAATGCTACTACATTTCGTTTTGATTTTATCTAAACGTGGAAGTTAAGTAGTAGATATGAGCACCATGTATAGGGGAATTATTGTGTAATATGAACCTTTGGTATTCCACCGAAAACAGAAAACAGCCATGTGCATTGTACATGATTTGAACTATAAATTATGTATATCACATATTTCTTCACACTCTTCAATAACATTTCTACAGCAGCTTTTGCCTGTATTAAGTATTGATTCTCTTCTTACTAGTTTTTATGATGAGAAAAATGTTTTGTACACATAATAATTAAACAGAAAGTCACAATTTTTTGAAAATTCCATGGCTACTTTTCAACTTTTGACTGTAGGGTTTGGTTCCTGTTCTCTTGTATGCATATTTAAAGCATTAATGAAAGTGATTTTCGTATTGTTTTCTCTGTGTTGATAAACTATAACTTGTGAGTATGTGAAAATTCAAATGCTTTAAAAGGAATGAATAAACATGCAGAGATTTATTTTTATAAATCTTCAAAATCTAAAATCTTGGCACAATCTACAAATATGAAGACGGCAGAGTCTAAAATGTTTCATTGAAATATGTTTTATAAGCAGACATGTGTTTGTATCAAGTCGCTATTTCTAGGATGACGATGCTTAAACTTTAGTTGAGGATTCTATAAAACATGGGCTATAATACTGGTGTCTGATGGGAATGGTGACAGAAATGGGATGAAAAATGTGTTTGTAAATTAAGTTTTTGGCAAATGAGTAATGTTCAAGTTTTGAAGAAAATGAAAAAGTTTATAATGTGAATGTGGGAGTAAAAAAAAAAGGAGGCAGCAGAGAGAGATTTCTCATTTTCATCGCACTTTCCATAATTGTGATGAATTTCCCGGGTTTTTTCAGTATTCAGTACAGCAGTACTATAATAGTAAATAGATTTATCATAATAAATTTATCCTCTTAGAAAATAAGCACAGGGAAAGCTAGTTTTTACATGTTAGAAATGTGTATCATGTATCGTATGGTGAGAAACCCTTGGAGTAATTTATTCAAAAAACCATGCTACTTATCCACGTTATACTGTTTATATTACTTTTATGGTGAATCTGTTTTGCAAATAAAAGTACTTTTGCATATAATATAATACACTCACTCTTCCTCTATGCATGTGTGTATAGTGGATGCAACTGATATATTCTCATCGCGTAATTTCTTTTCTTGGCCTATTTTCACTATTAGTTGGTTCACATTTCTACTTGAAATGAAGAGATAGCTTCAAAGTATTCTGTCACTTGAAAATTACAAAATAAGTCATTAGGATTTTGTGATTGATTTTCCTATTTATTCTTGGCAAGTAACTAGTTGGCACTACAGTAAAGATTCTATAGCATGATGAAGGTGTTCTGGTTTCAAATAAATGACACTCATTTGTCTCAAGCTTTCAAGAATTTTTGGAACTTGGTTTTAGCGACAAATTGAGTTCTTTTCAATTTCCAGGTTACAAATTTTACTATACTATACCATGATTTTGAATTGGGAAGATACTCTATGAGTCTAGCATTGTGCTTGAAAGTTAAAACCATACTACATACAACATACACTATTGTAATATCTCATATGGCGCATTACGTATTACACATTTGAGGTAAAATGTAAAGAGGTTCCCGTGTAAAATATAAAGATGCGTAGGAGGATTTTCTGTCTTGTTGTAGAGAAAAAAGTTAGTATGGAAAGTTTATAAAATGGGTCATTAGAAAATCCTTTTAAGGCAAGTGCAAAAGGTACAAAACTTTGTATTTTGTTCAAGTGGTTGGTTTTTTTAAGTAAAAATATAATAGCATATGTATAAAGAGCATTTTTTTTATAAAAAAGAAGTAATATTATGATGAAAGTAGTTGAAGTTGCAATAAATGTGAAATAATGATACGGTGTTTCCAGTTTAAAGCAATGTGTTCCGGGCAAGTATTTAGCTTCAGGTTAGAATTTACCATTGATTTACTGCTCGTAACGATTGTCATGAGCTCATTAAAGCTGCAATTAGATTGCCCAAAAAGGAGCTGTTTCTCTATAAAACATTAAAGAGTAACCAAAAGTCGGAAGCAATGTCGATCTATTCATCGCTTTTAACTATCTATGATTGTAATCAGAATTCAACAGAGTTTGGATTATTCGTACATTGCATTGGTGATCAAAGTGAACGAATTTTACATGGATAAAAAAACCCTAGCGTTTATAATATGTGTGAACTGATACAAACAGAATACAGCAAACCTTAGTAGCAGTAATAATAATAAATCATCCAGCTTTTGTTTTGTCATGTAATAATAATGTGTATACACATTTTTTTTCTTTTCTAGATTTGGATGCTAGACCATGGGACTTTCAAGCTGAAGAATGTGCTCTACGGGCTGCAGTAGATCGCTTCAATGGTAGAAGATATGCAGATTCTTCAAAGGTTTTACCAGATTTTGAGCCCGTTGATCAATGTATAACAAGCGTGCTTGGTCGTCCCGTCCAGTAAGTTTATTTTTTTATTTTATTTTTTTTCAAATGATTTTCTTGTGCTTTCAGAGAAAGTGATGAAAAACTGATAATTTGAATTTTTATTCATTTTTCTAATACAACGGGTTTTCTATTTTCTCTTTCTTTCTTTGTATTTTCACCTCAATTATTATGAATAATTAGATTGACGACTACCTTCAAGGAGAATTATGAAGTTTGGTTGGAACAAGAAGTTTTTAAAAATCCATGCGACTGGGATTGTTTAACAAATGGAACTTTTAATGGATAACTTTTTTTTTGTCAAAAATAATGAATTCGTACGCTAAGCTAATTTTATTAGAATGCCAGATTTTATGCAGTTTTTATCTGATGATGATCTGGTAAGTAGAATGTGTAAATATATTACCTATCCATATTATATATTATGTTTCAATTAATTTTACAGAGACAGAGAGAATGACGAAATAGAACAAAAATGCAATAGATAAGAATGTAGAAGTTTAGTACTAATTTAACAAATATAACAATAATAAATAATAACAATAGATGATCATAAAGATGAGTTAGAAAGAGCATGAAAGTAAATGCATACACATTTAGATATATATATATAATATATTTAGTTTCACTATCTGTTACTCTATTACATGAACCCAAGCTACGGAAATATCATTAACAGTTACACACATCATAATACACAATTGTGTTGTCATATTTATTTAATATATTATTATAGACATAGTTAATTAAGTGATCATGTAGCTCATTTTCATTATTACAAAGCAACCGTAGAATCGAAAATACAAAGTCAAGTTGGAATAGTTGAATCTGACTTATATCATTATATGCTCACATTTTATGTTATAAAAGTTAAAAGTCAAAACCATTTAAATTTCTTTTAAAACCCGTTATGAGTGTTCATCGTAACATCTTTCACAAGTTTAAAATATTAGGTGTATTATTTTTAGACAGTGTGGAATGAGTTGAACAAATGTCAATTGAATAATTTCGTATCGTAATTCTATTTGCCATGTCTTTGCTTTAAATAGAAGTGCACGTGCAAAAACGGTGGACATGAGAGCGGGACGAAAAAAAGTCGCATGTTTGTCGTAGGTTGTTTTTTATATGTGTAGAAACTGAATACATGAGAACAATAAATATCGCTCGTTGTTATGCTCCACTTATACAAATTGACAAGTGCATATTTACATATACATTTTATGCTACATCATCACTATTAAGTATGACAGTTAATATGTATTATGTATGAATAACAGTTTATTCAGATTTTGGATTAGCAGATTATGGAAATTTGATTTAACAGGCTCAGTTTACCTGTTACAAAGTATTTTTTTTCTGGTAAATACACTGTCATACTTTCATACAAACCATACCAATGATACAAAACATTTGATCGGATGCATGTACCAATATATACAAATCGTACCAAGAGCCAATACAAAACTAACCACATTTTAATCCATTGTTATGTCATGTATAGGTAGTGGGTAAAAAAGGAAAGGAAAAATAACAAGGAAAACCCAAAATAAATATATACTGATATTTAATATCATAAGGACATAATAATAATGGTAATATACAAATACAACAAGCTATGTTTAAAGTTACGAGTACATAGGTAGAAATTATATAGACAGACAAAATGGGATCATGATAAGAGATAAGAGATAAAAGGTATCTTAATAATATAAAATTGAATAAGTAAATGAATGACTTTTTAACTGATTAGTGATTAGTAGTCGAGTTCATGTACAATCTTTTTGTCAAACCATGTAAAATAATGTCAAAATGTGAACCAAAAAAATCTGAAATGTGTGTATATAAATATTGCATTATTATTATTATTATTCCATGATCACACAAGTCACACATATAAATACAGATTATATCAAAGTCATGAAGAGACTGAGTGCTGCTTTCGTGTTCTTCTTCATCATCTGTACTAAAAAAAAAAATTAATCTATATTATAATCTATCATTCTAAACATAGGTATAATAACATGTCAGTATACAACCAAATGTATGTGATTTAACTACGTAAAACAACCATTCTTATGTAATTTATCTTATTTCCATGGTTTAGAGAAAGCAAAGGTGTAATTAGAATATATGGTGAAAAGGAGCAGTTAAGAAGTTAACGAATGATCTTTTTCTCTATTATAGATTCACTGTTTGTAACTTACACCTGTTTATTATGAAATATATTGATCTATACTTGTATAAATAAACCTTTCATATGTATTATATTTTCCTGGAATTTGTATTAGGAATTTTTATTACAAACTTTTAGTTACTAAAGTTAAAAGTAGCCTGCCTGCTCCTCTCCGTTGATTCCAAATCCAAAGCTTGGCTATTTTTTGTTGTTCTGTTGTGTTTTCTTTTCTTTTGAGTGTTATATGTATCGAAAGATATTTATTCCATAAAAAATGTAGCAGTATATTATATTGTAGATTATAGCCTATGGTCACAAACGGAAGCTTCCAGATGTAAACACGAACCGCCTGTATTAATAAGATAATATATTACATAATAATAATTGTGCATAATACAAAAAGAAAGATGTTATAGTCGGACAAGCCAAAATTTTGTATTGTATAAAAACAATGGGGGTTCTATAATTATAATAATGATAATATGATATTAGATAATAATAATAATAATAATAATAGAAATATAAAAATTATAATGCGGTATGTAATACAGATACAGATTACAGATACTGCAGTATAAAAAATAATATGATGGTACCTTTAGCATAAAACATGAAAAAGTAAAAAATGAACTGTAAGGACATATTATATATTATATTATATTACATGTAATTATAGTAAAGAGAGAAAGAATGAGAAACGAAAAGAAGAAGTAAATATTTAAAACCAAACTTATTTTTTAGTTTTGACACTAACCGATCTCTGTACACAATAAGAATTTCTTTTATCTTTTATCCATGAGTTGAATCTTTTATAACTGTTTACTTGTTCAAAATTATTTGTGTGTATGTAGTTCTTCAAGTAAATGAAAAACAAGAGAATCTGTACAATCATATATTTAAAATATAGATGATCGCCGTCCTTACAACACTGGAGAAAAAAAAGTCAATACATATTGAAGCAAGCAAGAAGCAGTTGTAGTACTAGTTGTAGTATTATTATTATAATAGTGAATATGAATATTAGAG
Organism: Sminthurinus elegans; assembly: GCA_034698325.1. Classification (NCBI taxonomy): domain Eukaryota; kingdom Metazoa; phylum Arthropoda; class Collembola; order Symphypleona; family Katiannidae; genus Sminthurinus; species Sminthurinus elegans. Next base: position 8,280 of record JAQGBI010000352.1, on the reverse strand, counting down.
ACAGGTGTAACTTGCGTTGCCATTTGACATTTATTTTCAATTATTATTGTAATTTGTTCAGTAAAAACTGAGAACCACAAACAAAAAACCATTGATTTCACAACTAAAATAATCAAAACTTCAAAGTTCAACTCTCCTTGTTTTTGTCTCTTTAACTCTGATTATACTGATATTACCCACTATGAAGATATTGATTGATACTTTTATTCAGTAAGTGTATAGACTCATTCTTTGTGCTTTTGTCACATGAATAATACCAGTTAAGTCTAATGTATAAAATGTATGTGTAGAAAACATTATTATTATTAAGCAAAAACTGACTATACGACCTACACAGACAAAACAATTTATAACAAACAAAACTTTCCGGGTACTTACATATACATATTACAGATATAGTATAATATGCAGAACCCTAAGAAAATACGGATTAAATAAATGAATGAAATATTGCGTATTTGGTTAAAAATGTGCGAGTCTGTTCCTTTTTTTGCGAGCATTTTATTACTATTTACTATGAACTCTCATCTATAAAATATATCTGTCATTCATAATTTTAAAATATTATCCTGTTGTGCAATGCGCTTACATGTAAAATGTACATTGTACATGAAAAAGAAATAGGCAATAATTAGCAATAGAATATGGGAAACCTGGAGACTGGAGAGAGCACGGAATTGCAAAGTAAATATTGGGAGAGAACAATGACCGACACGAACAATCAACACATCAAATATCCTCTATCCTTTATGTTGTCTACACATGGGTTCAAAAAATTCTCATGCTTACATTCGCATACTACACATACATCTCTACTACAATTGATTTCAAGGCCAAAGTTGAGTGAGAAAAGTCTGACGTCAAAACAGACAACGTATTTAGCATTTACATTCTTTCATGTGTTTACGTTCATGGATCATAAATGAAAGTGAATGGCCATATCCAAATAATATATTATACATTCTACAGCTATCTACAATCTACACAATTCTTACCAATTAGAAAAACTCGGAGTAAACTTGATAAGTACAAGCTGTTGCTTGTTCCAGGGGTTGTACATTGTATACATTTTGACTAATATCATCAATAATTACAGTATTCTTCATGTTCATCAACTAATTAGACAAGAGGGCGTAAAAAGCCCTTGAACTGGAAAAAATTTATGCATGACAACAAAACTTAGTAAAAGCACAAGATATACCAAGATATATATAACATATACGATGGAAATGGAAAACATGGAAATGCTCATTTCTCATATAGTCAAAAAAGAGCAAAGTTTTCTATGTGAAATTCAAAAACAAATTTAAAGTTCTGTCATATTTTCTCAATGAAACTCGTTCTTGGTTGTCTTTGTCTTGGTGTTTGTTGTGAGTTGTGAGTTCAGAGAAAAACAACAACCATCAGCAACCGACGATCAACGTGAGCATGAAGTATACAGAGTACGGATGCTTGCTACGGCTGTGTGAGTCCTGAGTACGAGATGAAAACCAGAGGTAATAAATCATTTTTGTCCATGTGGAAAGGTATGTATGCTCAAAGTTCAACATGTCTAAAATGCAATGTGAATGATACACAAAACACAAACATATGTATATATATATAAAAATAATAAACACTTGTACAACAAATCCCAAGTTTTGTACTCTTGAGAAAAGTTCGGCGTAGTAGAGTATGCATGTGAAGAACTTTTGGTAGGTATCATACATTCACATTTGACGTGTTCCCTGTACAAAAAGGAGTATCAACTATCAACAACTATCTACAATGTACAAAGTGCGATTAAATAGGAACATGATGGTGATGATTGTGTATTAAGAATGAACCTGTTTATGTTTATTGACCTTTCTCAATGCGAGTCAAGTTGAATTACCTGTTCACTGTTCATACATACACTATGCATAACATTTCTACTTACTACATCAACATTGCTTATTATTTTGCTCTCCCACTGTTTCACTGATATATACCTGTGATTGTAACTGCGACTACGAATTACGAATACGAATACGATGCAATCATATGGTTTTGCTTTGTACTTTGAACTGTTTTGTGTTGTGTTGTGTAAGGTTTGTTTGCGTTTAATCTACATGGCACTTCTATTTTACTTGCTATTTTAGTCTCTACATTATATATGTTATGCGTCGTACTGTACTGTGCTGTAGCCATGAAAATGATCTGGGTCATGGATTATCTTTGAGCTTTATTCCCGGAACTTGAACAATTATCATGTGTCGTGTGTCATATTTTTGCTTTATCCATAAACAGGAAAAAGTACGTACAAAAAGAGAAAGTGCTACGCAAAATATTGTTCCCACTCTTCCTTCCTTATCTTTCCTTTTTTTATGCATTTGACAAATGTTTACCTGTATGGTTTATGATAAGAGTAAAAATTGAATTGAATAAAAATTGTCGTAAAGTTTCCTGGTTTGATGGTGGATTATGCTCACGATCATTCTGATTAATGTTTATTTACATTTGCGTAATAATAGTTTTTAGTCGTAGTTGTACTGCAAAATAAACAATAATTTCAGTTTGCGAATATAAAACTGAGGAAAGAAGGAAATAGATAGACTTTTACTAGTTTTTGTTGTTTGGATGAATAATGATTCCCATTTTGTATTACAGGTGGAGACAAGTGTCCAACAAGTAGACAGCGACCAATTTCGTTTTTCTTACAACTGACTCCACTTATAATGTATGTTGCATGTGTAGTATTAAAACAGTGTAGGTTTGACACTGTACATTACATATTACATATTACCACACTATTCACTCTTTCCTCTTCATTCATCCTGGAGCGATTGTTTATTACAAGAAAAGACGAAGGAGACTTCCTGAAGGCATAAACTGTGACTGTGTCGATGTTCAAGCATTGAGTCGTAACGATTCACTTTTCTGTCCTCGTCTTTCTTTCTTGTAAATCTCAAATCTAAAAGTTGAATCCATATCCTCATCTTTTCTTGTGCTTAATAGAGCAAAGTCTCTGAAAAGAAAACCAAAAAATCTGTTCCACATAATGTAGATTGTAGATGTGTATCAAGGGCCTCAACTAGTAACTAGTAACTAGAAAAGAGAGTAAATGAGTAAATAGGAAAATGTATTAGTATTATTATTATTTGTACATGTGCACGTGAACACTGAACACTATACAGTGTACAATTTTTTTCAAACTCACTTCCGAAACAGTTCCAATGAGCACTACATGTTTATTCACTGTATTTTGTATGTTGTATGTAGACTTCATCAAATTTTCTCCAGACTTACATCTATGTAATATACTGTTGATACATGATACTATATTGATATTGGATACATACACAGATAATATAGAGTATATCAGTAGATGATAAGTATACATACGAGGGACAGACTTGACTCTTGATATCTCACCACCAGTTCCTCACAAGTTAGTTTCCCTCCAAAAGTAGATATATAATAGTCTACATGGGTTTGTTTGGTATTTGAACGTGTGTATTTTATGTCATGTTATGTATAATGTAGAATGTACAATGTGCGTATACACATGTACATTTTAGTTGTATAAAAGATAGTAGTAGTATTTGGAGAGTACTACTCTTTTCGTAGTACACACATTCTGCTCATTCTTAGATACCCGAGTTTTTCTCTCCGAATGTACAATGTACATACATATGTAGGTGTGTATTTGTTTGTTATCACAGTTTTGGATTTTGAACTACGATGTAGATAGCGTGACGATGGATGACTATATTATACTAAATATAATACACTGTACAGTATATAGTATACAGCCCATGAATGAACATTGAACATACGCTATGTGTTTTATTCAAATACTTTTAAAAATAGGGGAACACGGAACATGTGATATGTATACCTAATACGGCAAAGGCATATGATAGACATGAGCATTGAGCATACATGTAGCATGACAAGAGGCCATATGGACAATATGAGCATATTTTCCTCGTCTTGTTGGCCGTCTTACTCGCCTCAAGATTCAAGATTTCCGTTCTGTCATGGCATGACCCTGTCTTGTCTTGTCTCGGTCTTCTTACCTTCCATCTCCCATCTCCCATTTTCCATCACTACGTCCTAAATGTCTATATGTAGCTATACTACTGAAAGTAAATATGTTTCGAGTTTCGAGTGAGTTCCTTGTGCCACAACGTCTTTACGTTAAAATGAACTTATATTATAGTATATCTTATATCCATAATACGGATATACTGTTTGAGCTGTGAGTTTTATTCTTAGATAATCTTCTTCTTCCACATGTGCGTATCTATCTATCTATCTTCTATCTATCTAGATATTATCTACACATGGCATATTGTACGTATTTATTCATCACTATTTGAAATAAAGAGGAAATGGGGTTGGCCTCAAAAAAAAAAATAGGGAGAATGAATCCTTTTGAATTTGGACTTTTCATTTTGCTTGTAAATGTAGATGTATTACCCATAGGTATAATATATGTTATATAATGTATTATGGAGTGATGGTTAATGGTTTATTTTATCTCACGTTTGCTTCTCAATCTTTTTCGTCCTCATACCTAATATAAAAAAAAGTCCTATGACTTTATGTATACATAATATAAATACCAGAAAAGAAAAGTCAAGTGATGTCTTGTATTGTGTTGTGTTGTGATATGAGACATCAGAGTGAAAAAGTTTTTATAAATGAAGAACTGACACCCCAAAGTCAGAAAGAGTACAAAAATGTACACTGTCCGTTGTACAATGTACAATGAATGCTGCATACATTATACATTATACATTTTCAACTTGAACTGGAAATCCAACTAGTTGTTCCTCAACATCACGTCCTTTCCAAATTTGGGTATACGTCAATGTTTGGGAAAAAAAGAAAAGTCCAGCCTGAATCTTCAATTTGAATTTTGAATTTGAATGTGAATACGAAGTACAAGCTTAAATTGTATTCTTATATAGTTTACATTTAACAGTGGACAGAGTATATTGTATAAAAGAGTGAAGAGTGAAGAGTATAACACTTTACACTTTAGAAGGTACCATAATATATATAAAATGTACAATGATGATCTTTTCCAAAGATTATTTACATGGCTAGAAGCAATCTCCAAAAATCTGAAACATTTCTTTTTTCATTTCCCCCATAAGAAAAATTGAATATAGATAGAAAAAAAAATACATCCAACGTCCACAACTTGATCCGTAACAACTGTCTAAATTTCTAGAAATCCTTAAACCTTAAACTCATTGGACTTTATTCGGAAGACTCCCTTTTTTATCCCCAGTCTCTTTTGTATTTTGTATTTTGTGTGTACAATGTACAACGTACAAATATTTCAACTTGTAGACAAAACATGACGGAAAGAATTCCGATTTTTAGAAAAGAAAAAGGGCCCATATTATAAACATGATTAGATCATTAAATGTGGCCTTTTTACACAATAAAATCAGGCTTTATATAACTATAACTATAACATTTTAATATTGTGTGCTGAGGGCTGACAGAATTATGAATTTACACTTCCAATCAATGTATGTTCAATTTTCAGTTGGTTGATTGAGTTTCAGTAAACATGATAATTCTTGGAATGAGAAACAATAGCAATAATAATAATAATCAAAACTATCATGATGATGATAAAAGAAATGTGTCTATTGCCGACTGCTGGAAGCTCGTGTGTACAATTTCTCCTCTCAAATGTAATATTTAATAGAATTATTATAACTTCACAGAATGTTTCAATGTACTTTTGTTACATGGATATCAGTAATATTTTTTCATCTATGTAGAATTGATGGAATGTCATGAAATTAAATTATGCATGTTTTCTTTAGTTTTAAACTGAACGCATTCTTTTTACTTCTTCTCAGTTGCATATTTCATTCCTTTCTGTATTCTGTATTCTGTACAAAGGTATTGGCGTTTGACAGGTTTCACACTATGTAGATTTTATTGAGGCATTCCTCAGTTGTAAATTCTCAAGTGTAAGTTGTGAGTAGCTCAAAGTTTACCTTTGCACCTATAAAACAGAGTTATACATATAGATATACAGCTAGAAGGCACATGATGAATGTGCAATCTACAGATACCAAGTTTATTGAGAGTAGAGTGTGTAGTGTGATATGATATATGATATACAGTGTATGTAGCGTTTCTGCGTGTACTACTACTGCCTTGTGACTTGTGAGTGGAACGGATGAATGGAATGATGCAATCCCGGTGCGTATTTCATTATGCAATTGTGAATACGAGCTCCTTACTTGTACATGTACCATGGTCTATACAAACATTGAGAAAGGGGGGCGGGTGCCGGTTCTTTCGCGGGTTTTTTTCTTCTGTCAAACTTTGCCTAGAATATTTCAACTGTCTGACATATTTAGCAGAGTGGCGCAGTGGAAGCGTGCTGGGCCCATAACCCAGAGGTCCGTGGATCGAAACCACGCTCTGCTAGAAAACTTTTGCTCCTTTTACCTCTCATTTTTTTGTGTACTAATTACTACAAATTATTTATTTTTTTATATCCTGATCATATTGTTTTCATTAACTTGTTTCTTTTTGTGGTAAGCATAAAAAACATAAATTTATATCTTTGTTTTCTATGAGTATTCATCCCCACTGTTTTGAGTTTAGAGTTTACATACAGCTAGTCTATATTATTTCATTAATTATATCACGTATTATGTAACTTTGTTCATTTCATACCATCAAAAATATAAAAAAAAAACCTCGACGAGTGTAAAATATTGAGAAAATTTATGAGGAAAGTGTGGAGTTTGTAGTTTGTACGCAACTTAAATTGTACATGCGTGTATTTGTTTGTAAACACGAGTTTTTCCCTTGTTGAGCATATAATAAATAATAATAATAATAATCAGCTGCTTTAAAAGTATTTAGTAGAGCCATGTCTTGAGTCTTGAGTTTTTAGTGGAGGCACAGGCCTAGCTTTATTTTGTATGTAGAAAAACAAAAACAAGAGTGAAAATAAAGACCAGTGAACGGGAACACTGAGACATAAAATGAGAATCCCTACGTATACGACTAAATTCTAAATACACGTATACTAATCAAGGTTCATTTACTGGAGAAGTTTGTTAAGTCACCGTCCACAGTCCGTGTACTGTAAACTCTAGATTATACTATTATATTGACGTTGGTGGTTGGATTACCTTACTTTACTTACGCATACATCTACGCAGCAAAGAACAAGGACAGGATATGGGATATGAGTAAGAGCAAGAATAAGTAAAGTAAAAAATGGGCAATGTATGCTTTTCTATTCAATTCAAGGTAAAACATAAAAAGTCAGAGTGAAAAACCAAGATACACACATGCACAAGGAAAGAGACAAAGAAATAGACGACAGGTGTACCCTGTCGCTCCATATGTTATACATACAGCATACAGGCTAACTTAAAAATACACCTTATGTAGACATACTACAGATTACAGATATGTAACGTACAATGTGTATTGTACTTTGTACTCTTAGTGCCTTTTTCATTATTCTGTATTATACACGTGACTCAGAAGGTTAATCAGGATGGACAAAGGATGAAAAAAGATGCTTGCACAATGACTCAAATTAGCAAGTGCATTGAACGTTGCGGCGCTAGCTTCACAATCTCAATCATTTTTGAAGGTCCTTTTTATATTCTCCGTCTTAATTTTTCTTGGTCAAGTTTACTTCTTTTTCGTCCTCTTTGTGTGCTATTTTATTTATTGTAATTGACTAATGACGCTAACTGTTTGCTCAATACACATTTATGTAAGTTGTCTACATTCTACACACAAAATGTGTACAATGTACAATTTACATACTGTCTCATTTTTAGGCAGACAAATAGTCGCTGGATATAAAAATCAGACCACATTATAAACACGTGCACATGGACAATGTATCAATATTTTTCCAATTCAGTAAACAAAAACAAAACAAAAACATCTGCCGTCTTTTGTATTATTTATTTATTTATTTATTCATCCTGGACATTTTTTATAAAACTAGAAAAAGAATTTAAAAATCTGTTTTTTTTCTGCACGAATGGACAACACTTAGGATTAATACATAGAACATAGATCCACCTTCAAATTGCGAATTCACAAGGGTACGTTTCAAACCTTTGGAGAAATCTAATAGGGAAAATAAATGAAAATTGGAGAATCACGAATAAGCAATATGTAAAAAAAAACTGGGGATTGTTTTGTTTTTGTTTTTTTAACAAAACATGAATGATTTCCCTGGTCTAATATCTTGTACATTTAACATTTAATACCATGAATGATTTCCCTGGTCTAATATCT
>JAQGBI010000351.1:0-17859 GCA_034698325.1 Sminthurinus elegans | reverse complement strand
ATTGTTTCAAAAATTCTTCAATGTTCTTGTCATTGAGCAGGAATTTTAAAGCTCGGTAATTTTTAATGGTAAATATTTACACACAGCTCCTCAGCAGATAAAAAGCCAGAGTTTAGCCGAATTCAGCGCCTCAAAAGTTGTGCGGTCTCAGCCGTCTAAAAGGCAAATAATTTTTTCTGATGAGCATACAAAAAGGCACGCGGTTGATGATTCACGCGGAAGATTAGATAAACATTTGATGGATGCAAAGTTCTTTGTACATTGCATTTACATAACATGTACGTTGTACATTGTACATTGTACATCAAACGCCAGTTTTAGTGGATCAAGCTAACAGTCATTATCCCATTTCAAATTTTGAAGAATAAACCCATCATTAAACTAAAGGTAAGCAAAAAGTTTTTAAAAATAAAAAAATCAATTTATCATCTATGTATACAATAAATCCAACACTTCCAACTTCCCACGGAAAGGATGCTTTTATTTACAATTACAGTCAACTCATTAAACTAAATTACTTTTAAACTATAATCCCAATAAAAACTGAAGGAATATTGAATTTTTAATAGGTTCAAATAAGTCCATAATGTATTTGTACCATTATACTGATGGAAAGTCGACACCAAAAATCGTGGAAAGTGGTAAAATATTATCCGGTCCAAATAATTTATTCGGGAAGGGTGTCTACTTAACCGCCAAAGATCCAAGCCTTGGTCAGGAAAAGCTGATTCTGAACAATTATGATGGAGCGTCAACAAAATTCAAGGACAGGGCCCAGTATGCTTTCCGCTTTGACGTCCCCAGCAGTATGATTGGCAGTGACAAGAAAGTAAAACAAGTAGGTGACAACTCTGTAAGAAATGTATGGCTTTATGTTGGGAACGAATTGTTCCTATCTGAATTTTCATGGGTAATTGTAGAGCTCATTTAAATCTACAAATTACTTTATTACATTTGCCCTTTTTTATTAGCAACCATTCAAATATTTTATGTTTCAAATAAAAGATTAACAAAAGCCTCTGGTTAATATTCTGGTTTGACTTAAATCATAATTCAGTTTCCTTAAACTTAAATCCGGATTCAACTGGAAAAGCAATTTACTTTTTATTTGACGTTTTATTAGCATTTAAAAACTTAAAACAATTTTTTGAAAATTAAATCACATGTTTAAGCATACAAATATATATTTTTTAAACTGCGTTTCCTGTTCCACATAAAACAAATTTTCATTTTTTGGGCTTTGCCACTCGTTTAAATTCTACGGTGTCCCCATTCTTGTCCTGGATTAGTACAGAGTTTGTACCAGGCGGCAGCATGGCATCTACAATATTAGAATCACTCACTGCTTTTACCACATCAACATGCGTCTTACTTGGTGGTAAAATGTCTTCTCTACAAGTTATAATATAAGAAAAATCAAAAGTATAAATTATAATTGAGCATTTAGTTTTTCATTTAAACTTGGAAGGAAAAAAATGTCTTACTTTTTTTTAATCTGGGATTCCTTTTCATTCATTTTTTCACGTTTTGGTATTTCGTATTCCTACTGATTACTGATATTAATGCTACTTGATGTCTGTATGATATTTATCAATGTTGTACAAACTACAAACTCACGTAGAAAATTAATATTCAATCTTCCCCCTTTTCCTGATTGTGACTGTGTAAAAAGGCAAAAAGGTATACCATACGTTTTGTAGGATGTTATTTATGTAATTTTTTTGCATTATGATTGCACGAAGGATGAGCAAAAAATTTAAGCTTTTATTATCAAGAATCCAGAATCCAGACATTTACGTTTGATAAAATAATTGGACATTATTGATAAGACTTGTGGGGTTTACCACTTATCACTAATTCTGACAATGATTAATTACAAGAGTGAGAGAAAGAGAGAGAGAGAGAGATTTGCACATTGTACACTGTACACTGTGCAATGATGAAAATTTGAACACAGTGGAATTTTATTTAATTGCATACGATCCGATCATATTTTCTGTTATTAAACTTAAACGCACTGAACTTTGATCTTCTCCTTTATTATTATTATTCCTTCAATCGAAAACAGACAAGATTTCCATCTTTGTCCGGCATACAAACTTGCTTAGTTCCTTTGGGCAGTACAGACTTAACAACTTCGTTCTTTGCAATTCCTATCTTCACTTTTTCCTGAACGTCCTTGTCATCTGGCTTATACACCACACCCGCCTCACCAAGCTTCGGGACGACTTGAGTTTCCTGTCTATTTGAAATTTGAAATTATTATAAAAGAAGGTAAATATTTTATCCCTTATCATTTTTTAATTTATGGGTCTTCATTTTGAGTTTTGAGTACTTACTTTGCCTTACTTCTGGGTGGCGCTGGAGACATTGTCTGTTCTGTATTGTTTTGTATTGTTGATTCTTGATGAAAAATATTTTCACAGAAAACTGAAATTTTAGAGTTTTATAAAATTACTACCACGGTCAGCAGTCCACAGGAGCCAAAAAGACAAAAAACAAATGTTTTGAATATGTGTATTTTGGTTACATTACATTAAGAGCATGTAAAATGTACAATTTACAATTTACAGTGCACAGTTAAAAGTACTTAGTGCAAGCTAAAAGCCCGCCAACGACGGGAAAAGTAGATAAAAAATAATCCCACAATAAATTAACTTACGACAAATTGCAAATCCAGATCTATTGAGCTCGCTACGTTACAGACTACAGACGGACTGACAAAAATGTCCTACAAAGTACGCGCTTTATTACATGGATAGATTTTAGACTACAAAGAATACAGAACACACCATATATACATTTTTGTATGATAAATATTTGTCAATCAAACCGAGGTATGACACATGACACATTTATCAATGTGGGGGCTAGATTCCATTTACATTTATTTTTTGCCATATCTAAACTATAGGTGATAAGTGCACATATATATTTATTTTGTCCATTTAGATTCGCAGGTGAAAGCAAGTGAAGCCTTTAGCAATGGACACGGTAATATCGAAATCCAGCATCCTGCTTGAAAGTATTTTGACATGGCCCAAATATTTTCTTAACAAATCCGTGGTGATTGACAGCGCAGGTAAAAAAACACAAACAAAATAATATATTTTTTGAAATGACATAAAATAAAGGTGTTAAAACCCAAAATACAGTGTTAATGCAATTGACGGACGCCGTGCATCAAGTATACTTGTACGTTGTACACTGTACACATACTCGGATTGACACTAGTTAATTCTAAATTCTAACTGCTCTACTGTTGACTATTTTCTATAGGGCTCACGGAAAAGCTGTACACAGAAAGAAAAGAATTAAATGAGAAGGTGTCACTTTGGCAAGGGGACATTACGACACTCAATGTTGACGTTATTGTAAATGCGGCAAATGCTCAACTTGAATCTGGAGGTGGAGGTTTGTTGAAAATTTTACTCGCAGCTCGCAGTACAAAATTACTGTAGCTAAAAAAATTATATTATACATGTCTGAAAATTTAAAATTGGTCCTTGCAATTCAAAATATTGTACCTTTGAAAACCGGAATTAAATGTGAAATGTGATGAAATAGGAATTTATTTATTTTAAAGTGTGCGATGCGATACATGCAAAAGCAGGACCAGAACTACAACAGGAATGTCGAGAAAAATATCCTAATGGTTGTGAAACAGGCCAAAGCGTTTGGACAAGGGGCTACAATTTGCCATCAAAATGTGTGTAGTGTGTACAGTGTACAGTATATCAAATATCCGATTACCAGACTTTTTTTTACTTCATTTCTTCATTTTTTGTATTTTTTCATTTTTATTTTTTGCTTTTCTGTAGATACGATTCATACTGTGGGGCCTACAGATAAGGACTCGACCAAACTGTCAAGTTGCTACAAAACGTCTTTGGACTGTCTACTGAAAAACGACTGGAAATCTATTGTAAATATTAAATTGCATTTTAAAACTGGCTTCCAATATAAATTCAATCAATGTACAATGTACATACATTAATTTGCGTCCTCTTTTCTATTTTTTAACAGGCATTTCCTTGTATCTCAACTGGCATTAACGGTAAGTTTCAACTGGAACTGGAGCTGTATGTAGTTTAATAAAAGATTATTAATGCAAAATATAACTGTAGCAAAATGTACATTTAATCAAATGCAGGTTTTTCAAAAGAAGAGGCAAGTCATGTAGCTTTGTATCAAGTCCGAGAATTTCTGAACCAGCATCATGAAAAGGTGCATAAGTTTTCTTTTACCTTTTAATTACCTGTCATTGTGTCTGTTTTGTGTTTTGAGTTTTGAGCTTTTTGGTCACTTTGAATTCTTTTAAATGCCTTTTTTTACCTGTTGAATTTTCCAGGTTGAACGTGTGATATTTTGCGTGTATGAGGATCAAGACAGGAGAATCTACGAGACACTGATGCAGCGATACTTTCCAATGTGAATTCCGTTTTACGTTTTAGCTCTATGCTCAAGTACTTTCATAAAATATTGTTGTACCGTTTGAACATGGTACACAGTTTAACTAATCGTAAATTCTACTCTATACTCGTTACTGTGGTGATATTGATTTTGTAGCTATGAAACTTATAATTGATTTTTAATAGAATTGTTTTTTTCTGTCATTTTCAGCACCCCAAAACGTCATAACACATTAATGGTCTGGTATAAGGACATAATGTCAAAACTCTAAGTACAAAAAAGTACAATAAATACGTGTAACGTTTAACATTAAATGCTGAACATTGAACATTGTTGCATAAGCCGTTGCCAGTTAAATAATCCGTGACTCAACACTCAACACTCAACGTACAAAATCTAAAGCCGAGAGAAACATTCAACATAAAACTTGTGGTTATGTTACCAAAAGTACCTCACACAGCCACAGATAAAAAACGGAACATTAAAATACCATTTGGCTGAAATGAATATACATAAAAGAGAGAAGCTTATACAGCTAATCCGATTTACTTTATGTTGCATAATTTTGATATTTATTGGCTTGGCCAATGTTACATTGGCAGAGTTTCTGAACTGCTTTTATTCTGATAACACTTTAACTTCAACTTGTAATTTTCTCTCTTGTTTCTCTTGTGATTTCACTTGAAATTGCGAGGATTTCTTTAGCTAACGCGTATGCATCACAGTTTGTTTTTTTTTGTCTCCTCTTTCACATTCGTATTCGCATTTCTCATTCGTTAGCATTAGTAATTTTTCTGCCGTTTTGCATATTTAGAACAGAAATATTACCACGGAAAAACCTAACCTGACTCACGGAAATTGTGAAAATGTTGACGACGGAAGAAAATCGATGGAATTTCACTTTCTTGAAATTTTGCTCCAAGTGGAATATTCTACCCATTTTCGTTGATGAAAAATCTGGACAGATTTCAATCCAAGGAAAACAGTACAAATTGTACATTTGGCGTTTCCTCTTTAGTTTGCAATGTTTGCATGTGGCTTAAGGATTGATTCGCCTCGTCCAACTCATTCTTTCTCCAACTGTGAGACAAAAGATAAATCATGTTTTCATTCACTCTTTTGCCTTCATCTATCGAGAGAAGCTGTCATGCTCTTCAATCGACTCTTCAACAACGATGATGAAAATTAAAAACATGGTGATCTTTCTAATACATACATGTTTTTCTTTTAAAGTTCCTTTTTACACGTTTTTTTTTAATTTTAGCTCCACCACGAAAAATCTTTACTTGGGATTTCAAATAAAATCGACATGAACTTATCACTCTGACCATTCCTTTTGTCGTGTGTGGGGCTGGATTGATTATGACTCCAATTTTGCTGAGTGATCCGGATCGAATGTGGATTTTGTACAGTTCAATTCCCGCCAAATCCGGATTTCAACACTGGTCGGTCTTTCTCTTTTTAACTAGTTTGGATGCATGTTTTTAGCAGAAGACACTTTTTCTTTTTTGACTCAACTTCTCTTCCTTCAAAAATCTCAAATGGTGTTTCGCTCATTTCAAAAACATGATTTTTTCAGGTAGTCAAATGATACAATTTATTTAAACTTAAAAATTTCAATCTCTATTATGAAAATAATATTGCAAATAATCATTGCGTTTTTTAAATTAACAAAAGTTCAATCAAGTTGCCGCGAGGAAGAAGGGCCCTTGAAAATCTACTAAAAGAAATGCAGAGTCATTTTCTCTACATTAATCTCTTCAATCAAGTTTATGCTTATGTCATTTTTACATGGAAACAACTTGCACTTGCCTGTGGGATTTTTGGGGCTTTCTTTGCCACTCGATATAATTTTGAATATCCACTAACATCCATTTTTGCCGCCTACGTTCATGCTGCAGCCATGTTCGTCTACTCGTTCATGTATGAAAAAGCCTTCACCGTCCCGGAAAATTGGAGAAAGGTCAAAAGTCAACTGAGGGTCAGCGCGCGCTTGTCAACCTTTAAAAAATATTCTGCTGGCGCGAAAGCGGGGCAATTTCAAAAGGAAATCCAGCGCATTCCAGAAATCGGAGTGAAAGTTGGAGAATTTCACGTGCTGGAGAGAAAGCACACCAAATTTCATTGGCTTTGTCATCTCGAGTGTTTCAAGTCTTCTCATCACTTTCCACTAGATGGCACAAGTTTTCAAAAATGTTATAGTTAAAAACCGGAATGATTTCTTCACATTTTCATGAAACGAGAGAGCAATTCTTTTTTTTTTAAAAAACCAAATCCATATATTTATTTTTCATGGTTGTATTTTTTCATTTTCATTGACAAACAACGAGAAATTGATAATTGTATTTTTTATGCTGTACAGTTTTGGCTCCTAGTTTAAATTTAATTTGGCGCTGTTTCTGAGAAATTTTTTCAACCAATGTACCAATTCACAGTTTCAAACGTCGAATAGTCGAGGAATTTTATTCTTGTCGATCCATGCATCAAATTTTGCTATCCATTCTGCACTCATTTCTGTTTTGTAGGATCCAACTTCCCCCTTTCTCATAAATTGGGTTTGGGCTGCCACCTTGTGAGTCATCACAGCAGTCTGCATCATCCTCTCCATATTTACAGCTGGATTTTTCTTCATTTCCTCAAAACTCAAGTGTTTTTCCAGTTGCTTGACATCCTCAGCATCTACTTTTTCCCCCAAGAAATCCGCTGTTCTTAAGATTACTGATTTAAGATCCTTTTTCATCTCTTCGAAAGTTAGAAACAGAAGATTCGGATGATTTTTTACATGCAGATCGTAAAAGGCTTTTAAATTAGGCCAGTATGGACAATACACAACTAAGAATTAAAGACAATACAATAAACAATAAACTGAAAGTAAGACATTTTATGACCACGTGGTCATCTTTTGAAGAGCATTAAATATTTAGTACATAAATCCACCACACTATTTATTTGTTATGTGTATTTAGCATTCATCATTTACCATTGTCCGTAATAAAATGTTGAGCAAAATCATCCAGGGTGCCTGAATATCCTGCAACAAGTGCAGTGTGATGAAAGTAAGAAACACAAGCGTCCTTTGGGTTTCTTGTTACATAGATAATCTTGGGCTGGACCTTAAGCAGTTGTTTTGGGAGGAGGCTCAAGGGAAGATGAGATTTAATGAATCTTCAAAAAAACGGGAACACATCACAGCGTTTTGTGTGAATAGTCGAAAAGCCCTGTACATTTAAAAGCCATACGTTAAAAATATTAAAGAACACAACAAACGTTTTTACCTTGGCTTTTCTGTTGGAGCATTGGATACAATTTCCATTGAAGTTGGTGGCTTGTTTTCCTTGGTTGGCCACTCACTTTTGGAAAAATTCTAGACATTCCATCGATCCTAAGCAATAACAGGAATAAATCAGTAAAGAGTGAAAAATGACATGGCAGCTGCATAGACTAACAAAATTGGCAAAAATAGATTTATTTCAAGCTGCATGCTATCAGTTACATCTGTACAAGTACTTACTCTAAAAACATAAATCGTTCCTCAAGAAAAACAGTTTTTGCCGTTTCAAAATCCAAGTCATTAGCAAGTAACCAGGCCATTTCTTGCGTCCAAGTTGTACCTGTAAAATTTAAATGACTAGCGTGTTTCATAAACTGTCAGAGATTTGTGTAGAGAAAAAGCGCGCGCGCACACACACAAAGAAATTGTCAATAATAACTATTGTTGTCAATTTACCACATTTCGGAAAGGAAACAATCCAAACGTCATCCTTCCTGACTGGCATTTCTCGAACATAGCTCGCCCATTTGCCATATGACGCTGGAAAAATCATTTTACCGGGTCCATACTGAGTAAAATTTAGGTCCCAATAAGAGGTTTGACTGCAATTACTCTCCCATCTCTTCCCTTCTTCACTCTCCACTCGTTTCTCTTCAATTACTTCCTTTTCCATTTCCTAGTCAAATGCAAATTCACCAAACACTCTATAATAACTGTTAAAATTACAATCACTAAATCACAAAATATACTAAAGTTTAGATTTTTAAATTAGTGGTGCAATTCTTAAATCCAAAGGTTCAAATCAGAGAACCATTAAATTTCCCTTTAAAACTCGCTTTAAAAGTATAAATCACAAACACGTAAAATACTTCCGACTTCCGACACTCACTTTGACTGTTGGCTGTGAATATAAATTGAGTCAGCCTTCCAATAAAAGTAAAGAGAATGATTTCTGGAGTCTATCCACGTAATTATTTTTCTACTATATAAAATCCCAAGCTTTAACTAGTTTAAGAAAACATGCAGCCTCTTATTGTTATCATTGTGTATTGTGTATTATATTATGTAATGTTCATGTATAGGTATTAGGTATAGACTATAGACGATCATGTTTACATGCTACACGTGTTACTTTTCAATTCTAGAGAATATAAAAGTTATGCTGGAGGCTGGAGGTGAACGACAAAGGACAACAACATCCACGATCCACATGGATACAAATGCAAAAGTACCTACGCATAAAACGCGATGCAGACAATGTTGGAGACTAGAACGTGTGTGTTGTGTGATGTGTAAAATGTGCGTAGTGTAGAGTATTTTGTATTTTGTGCTTTTCGAGATACACAAAAACTTGAAAGGTGTGTTTATTGTTGTTTACATTAGCTTTACGCAGATAATCATTACATAGTAAAGCTGTCGACTGTAGACTCTAGAATCTAGAAATACTAAATACGCATAGGATACAAATACAAATACAAATAGAAAACCCACAACATTTGACATGAATGGTAAAAAGACAGTTCTTGGCATTCTTGTCCTCGTCTTTGCCTACTATTTGAATAAAACCAGAACTAGAACCAAGCAAAATGGAAAAATTGTTGCAAGTAAGAAATCACAACTCTTGATATTAATATTTGCAAAAAATGACAAATAAAAATTTGTAAATTGGACATTTTAATCGAGTATCGAGAATCGAAAGCATTAATATATTGTATTTTCCATTGATTTTAAATTTGAAACAGCAACAACAGGAAATGTACAAGGTATTATCAGTGTGTCCAGAGATGGGCGAGAATTTTACGAATGGCTGGGGATTCCGTAAGTTCAAAATTCAAAATTCAAAACTTACATAAATGCAAAAAAACATCCAAATACACATTGAATAAACAAATTTATCTTGTCTGAAAAAATCCTCTATTGCAAAATGGTAGATACGCGAAGCCGCCAGTGAGAGACTTGAGGTTCGCTGTAAGACAATGTCAAAGCTATAATTTTTACTGATTACTCATTTTCCCCGTAAACTACCATTGCAATTTACAAACAATATAAATTGGTCAAAAACTAAAACACACAACATAAAGAGAATTTGTTTTTTTCTTGTCTAGAGACCACAACCACTTGATAAGGTGAGAACAAGAAGGAAAACGAGATTAGAATTTAGAACATAAAAAGTAGTAAAAGTAGCAAGAATGTGTAAATCATGTACGTTTGTTCTAGTGGACTGGAGTGAGAGATGCAAAGGAGTATGGAAATCCATGTATTCAACTTAATTTATTCCGCCAAATTGAAATGGGACATGAGGTAAATTTTTACGTCTTTACTTTTCAAACATTTTAAAAACAAATTCATTTTCAAAGTTTTTTACTTTCTTACCTTTTTAGCTCACAAATCCAGTTATGATTTTTTTAAACATGCTGAAATTTTATACCTTGTTTTCCATTTTTTCAGGACTGCCTTTTTTTGAACATTCATGTCCCAAAGGTGAAAAACAAAACATTTTGTGTTATATGTTATATTTAATTTTCATTACATACATTCTTCGACCTTTGCCTTTGGCTTTACCTTTTTGTTTTGCTGTCATGAAATGTTTATCATGAAAACGAAAAAGAATTTAATTTAAAATTGTTAAATTGTTAATTTTCGCAATTAATGTATTTCCTCAGGAAGTTCCAAAGGGAAAACTTGTTCCAGTTATGATATTTTTTCACGGTGGTTATTTCGCCGGCGGAACCTCGAATATTTACAGACCTGATTATTTCATGGATGAAAATGTGGTTCTCGTGACTTTAAATTATCGCCTTGGGGCTTTTGGCTTCCTCAACGCGGGTCGTAAATCCATTCGTGGAAATATGGGCTTGGCCGATCAAGCTCTTGCGATAAAATGGATCAGTCAAAACATTGATCGATTTGGTCCCATTGACCCGAAAAAAATTACAATTTTTGGCCAATCTGCAGGGTAAGTTTGCGAACACCAAAAATCCAGATCAAATCTTTTTATTTTTTATGTTTTATCTATTTTCAATTTTCATGCAGTTTAAAACTGGAGCTGGTCTGTATTTTTCAAATTTGTATTTTATTTCAGGGGAGCGAGTGTTAATCATCAACTTCTTTACATGAAAAATGAAGGTGGGAAAAATTTGCTATACGTATAAATGACTTGAAGAGACATCTACATGTGTGTTTGAAAATTAAATATTAATAATTGTTTTTGGCGGGGTTTGCGTTTAGGTTTAATCAACAGCGCGATCAGCCAATCAGGAACTGCAATCAACCCGTGGGCGATCTACGAAAATCCAATTGAACAAGCGAAGGAGTTTGCGGAAAGAGTGAAATGTCCTACAGAAAACAGAGAAGAAATGGTCACCTGTCTCAAAAATGCGGATGTTGTCACTCTTATCGAAGGTCATCGAGCGCATTTAGATGTAAAACCTTCAAAATTCTGCTCAATATTCAATTCGCGTGAAAAACTCTAAATTCTAAATTTATTTGAGTCATTTTGCCCTCTTTTTTAACTTTTTTAGCCCCTTCGTAAAAAATCAACAGTTTTTGTCCCAACTGTGGAAACAATTGTGGACGACGAGACCTTTTTATCTGAGCATCCATCAAAACTGATGGCCGAGGGAAAATTCTTGAGGGTGCCCTGGCTCATAGGCTACAATGAAGATGAGGGGCTCATGGTTACAGCCGCCTTCTTTGCCAACGAAACATTTCGCTCAAAAGCTGGAGAAAATTGGGCAGATTTTGCTGAACCAACTTTCATTCTCAGCCCCAAACAGAAAATGAAGGCTGAAGCTATACGAGATTTTTATTTCCAGAACGATCGAAAACTCGAACTCGATTCACTTGATAGTTTTGAACAACTTACTTTGGCAATGACGGACAGATTTTTTCTCAGCGGGATTGTTCAAACAGCGGAATCTGTTGCTAGTTTTACAAGCGTCTACACCTACTATTACAATAAAACTGGACCCAGTTTTTTCAACCTGTTTACAAGCGTTCATCATATTCAGAGATTTCCTAATTTTCCTCCCGCTTTTGCATCACTATGCGAGGCTGTAAGAATTTGGCTTAGCACTAAAATTCTCAGAAATCCGGATCCCTTTCAACAAAAAAGTTACGGGTGAGCTTCCGATTTTGAATGTTGAATTTTTCAGGTGTTTCATCATGAATTGTGAAGGGGAAATTTTAAACTGCTTTTTTCCTCTTGATTTTTCAGAGTGTGTCACGGAGATGAACTGGCACAAGTATGTTTAAAATATAAATTCTTACAATTATTTTGGGTTTTAGTCAGCGCCGGTCTTAACCATACGCAAACTACGCAGGGCGCTCAGGGTTGAGGGGCGCCAAAAAAGAATAAAGTCAAAAATCCTCACTTCGTGACGATTTTATATCGCCTACCAAGCATGAATGCTTAAGGCTCCGGAAGCAAAGCTGAGTATAAGAATACACATTCCCGTCTATTCACCGCTACACATTTATATGCTGCACATATAAAACTTGTCCACTATAGTTCCAAAAGTCACCACTAGGTGGCGCCACTAATATCGAGTTCTACATGTGCACATGTGGCCGCTAGATGGCGTTGCTATCGAATGTGCACAGACATCCAGCCAGCCAGCCGGACAGGAGTAATACAATACTCAGCTTCGCTTCCTAAAAAATAGGGGCGCAAAATATCCAAAAAGGGCGCTGAAGACGAAAAAGTTGCAAAACATTGCAATTGTTTTTCAAAAAATCGCAAAAAGAGAGCGCCAAACAGCAAAATTTGCGCCGCCATTTTGCTTTGCGTATAGTTTGCGTAGGGCGCCGAAAACCTAAGACCGGCACTGGTTTTAGTTTCGACTAAGGTTTTTACTGCAACTGTTATTGTTATTGTATTTTGAATGTGTTTGTTCGTTATCAATTTGACAGCTTTTCCACATGCCGGGTTTATTCTTTGTAGGAAAAGATGATTCAAATTACGAATTTTCAAAAGATCTCATCAAATTCTTTGTTCAGTTCGCAAATGATCCGTATGTTTCCTTATAATTCCCTTTTTATTCCATTTATTTGAAAAATGATAAATGTATTTAAAATATTGAATGCTCAATACGCATAGTGAAAAGGGGTAAGTATTAGACACAAACTGTAAACTCATAGACAAATAATAATTACATATGGTTTTGATTGCAGCTCAACTGGAAAATTCCGTGGAATTTCACCTGATAAACACGAGCCGAAGAAACCTCTAAGAATTATTGAACTAAGCGACATGCCAAAAACAAAACAATTGTTGCAAATACCAAATATGAAAGAAAGATTAGAATTTTGGAAGGGTATTGAAAAACTGAACCATCATTAAAAATCGTCGACCATTACAATGAGTAATAAACAGGTTCTGTAGTTTTTCATATTACATTATAAGCAACTTATTCCACTTTGGTCTGTAATTAGTGTTTGAAATTTTAGGCAGTTTCTTTTCAATTTCTGCTTTGTACTGGTCATTTCTCAAAATTGATCTGATGTTATTTTTTCAGCCCATTTTTCCTCATCCGCTAGAGGGAGTTCCCCCAAATAAAATCTCCCTATTCTGTTTAATCCTGCTAACGGAAATGAAAGTTGTTGTGGTTCTTGTTGTTCGTTTTTGATTTCAGATGAGTGAACCGAATCCTCGGGAACGAGTGTAGACTTTTCATATAAATCTTTCTGACCAACCTCTCCATCTCGGTTGATTTCACGATAACTCGGACTGTCAATCTCATAATCAGTGTCATTTTTACCCGGCATCCCATTTTCCATGGCAATTTCGGATATTTCCTCACTGTTCGACCAAAAAGGGAATAAACTCGTAAATTGCTGAACCAGAGTTGTATGGTTCTGCCGTTTTTCGTCATGAAAATTCCACACTCTTCCAAAAAATTCACCCGTTGACTTAATGCTAATTTCAAGGAGAAAAGCAGTTGCGGGTAAAATGAGCAAGAGAAGCAAAACCAAAAAGACGAGATGAACATCCGAATCTTGAAATGAAAGTGGTTTAAATTCCGCGAGAGATTCGTCGATGAATTCTGTTGAATTTCTCCAAATTTGTCGATCCCGATGAAAATTCCCATTTTTCCCACCACCATAAAATCCTAGAACTCAGCAGAATTTTCAACGGCCTCAGCATAAATTCAGCATCATGAGGATTAATTTTTGTCCAAGTCAAGTCGATTGAAAACCCATAAATTTCTTGAACTTTCTCATCCTTTTCTTGTCCATTGTGGACAAACTTCATGTTGAGTTGTGGATTTTCTTTCATTTGCCGTTTGAATTTATTCCAGTAAAAGGGAAAATCTTGTTCCGTTGTCATGAAAACGGTTTTTGGCTTCCTCAGTTCTTGCGTGATGAGTTGAGGGAGTTTTTTGGTGCACGTCAACCTCTGAAGAGTCCAGATAACTTGAAGTTTGTAAAGCTGAAGCTGTTGACACGGCTCAAATTTGTCACAACCAGACTTTTCGAAAGGGAGAAACATGGATCCAAAGTCGCATAATGCATAACATCCGTGATACATCATTTCTGTTCCGTGAGACATCCGGTTCTCGAGATATGCTGGCTTGTTGTAGTCATTCTTATTCCAAACTTGCGTCAAGTTGAACAAGGAATAGGTTTCATTTTCATCGTTACAATACCAATTCATTTGAGTGTAGTAGACGAAAAAAGTTCCATCCCTTAGAAAATCCAGCGAGCTGTTCCATTTTGGATCACTTGCAAATGGAAAATCCAGCGTGTAGTCACTTTTGATGATCCCGCGAAATCCATTCACCAAAATCAAACTCATCATCAACCAAACGGACAAAATCAGGCGAATCGCTCTTTTCAATTCATTTTTCATGCGGTTTTCTTGATGAATTTGAAATCCTGGAGGAATTTCTTGATCTTGTTGTTCCAGCAAAATTTGAATGATCCACAAAATGAGTTCGGACAGTATCTTCCAGATATTTGAGTTTTTTACTTTTTCTTTTAGATTTTTGATTAGGATAAGAAGCAGAAGGACAACGGTGATCACCATGGAAACGAAGAGAAGAATCCAAACCTCATTTTGAAACGGCGTCGTGTAGATTTGAAGTGTGGTTTTTGTTTTGGTGACGCTGTCAGCGGTGATGAATTTATAATTTCTGCTTCCTGTCCAAATCCAAAGGCAAGTACAAAACTGGTTTGATTCTGGCGAATCTCTCTTAATTATGATCTTCAGCTCCCGAGGTCCAAAGTTCTTTATCAAATACGCGTTCTACGTATTCCCACGTTTTATTGACGAAGAGCGAGTTAAGAAACCTTGTAAGAGTTGACTCAAATTTGAGGGGATTAAATGGATCAGCAGGAGTTTTGAATCGGAATTTAGAAATCAATTCACTTGATTTTGATTGTGATGTCACAAATTCAAAGTTCTTATTTCTGTCCGTTTTGTTGTTTGACAAGATGTTGAAATAACATGAAGTCTTTGTTGCAGATTTAATTTTTTGTCCTGGTTCTGCGCATGGCAATTATGGTGTCAGTTGTTCATTTAAAGTATTCCAGTGTTTTACAAACCATACGCTGGAGATTTTCATTTCCATTTTACTGTGGTTTTTTGGAGCTGCTTTTGATATTGATGTCGATTTTCGAACTGTAAGAGCCACAAAAGGAAGAATACCACCGTTAAAAGGAGAAAGAACTTTCGAGAAAAATGGCTGTGGGAAATTTCCTTGTTTTTGTTCTTGTTCGTTCTCGTTTCCTTGATTTTTCCCCTGTAAAACGACATTTCCTTGATCTGAAATTTCCAAGAAACCAACTGTGAATTTTGCTGCATGACTGTAAATTACGACACATTGGCGATCTTTAATTAAAGAGCAAAATTCTTTAACATCCCTATATCTTCGCATTTGGTCACGTGCAGTATTCACGGTATCAAATACTTTATTCAATTCATCATCGTCATCTGTTAGTTGCAGGGGCCAGTAAAACATGTTGATGAAACAAAGAAAATATTTCACACGGCCTGCTGTACTCATTCCATCACTCAAATAATTTGGGTAGTTGTCCCTTTGTACTTTTCCCATACCTCTCAACAAAACTGGGATTAGTAAATTAGGTAAATTCTTGTTCTGGTTTTGGTTATGAGTTTGCGTTGAGCCGATTTGAGCTGCCAATTGAATTTCTGTGTCATTTTCATTTTTGTAGCTCAAAAAAATTTCAGCGAAATGAATCCAGCAGCCAGTTTTCGCCACGTCGTCCAGAATTGAGATCATGTCAATGTTTTGTAGAGCCGTCCGTTCTACTGGAGATACAAGAGAAATTCCTTTACCATTTTCTTTAGTCGACGTCAAGACCATAGAATTCTTGAGCCCAAGAATTACGAAAACGAGCAAATAATTTTTGGGAAAATTAAATGCCGACATTTTTATCATGTTTGCAGTGAATAGAACAAAATCTAGCAAAACTGCTTTAAAGAGTCAAGCTGCATAACTCATTATTTTTGCTTCGTGTTTGTAGAAATTTAGCAATGACTTGTCGGGTTTTTATAGTTTCTACGTAATTTCAAAAGACTAAAAGGCTTTTGACACCCAGTTTGTCTTTTTACACAGCTCAATCGGGAATCCGACGACATAGCTTGCTTTTTTCAGCAGCTCTTGTTTGCATTGATTTTTGCTCCGAAATACCTACTAAACTGACGTGTCAGTAAAATCCCGAATTCGGATTTTTCTCATATTTTGAACAAAATTGAATGTAACATTTTTGTTTCTTCTTCTATCAAAGTAAAGTCGGTAAGGGAGTTTGAAAATAACCAATGATGTTGTTTTCCGGTGGCGGAAGTGAAATACAAAACAGATGTGTCCGTCAAATCCCGAATTCGGGGTTTCCTCATTTTTCGCACAAATGTGGCTGTAGCATTTTTGTTTCTTCTTCTATCGATCTGAAATCGATAGGGGACTTTAACATTAACCAACAACAATGTCACAAGCTGGCGGAAGTGAAATACATGAAATACCGTTAAGTACACAAAATTTGGTCGACAAATTGAAAAATACAAATTCTACGCGCATCGGTAACGAAAATGTCGGTAGCGTCGGTACAAATTCACAGACATGTTTTATGTATACTTTAAAATTATTTTACATACAAGTCTTTCAAATTATTTTAAAACTATTTTACATTATACAAAATTCAAGTCTTTTTAACCTATGCATTTTTTTTATTTTTTTGTGTAGAAAATGAGTCAGGGAATAATGTGTGGTTTCTGTCTAAAATCCATGGATTTTCATGAGGATCGTGGAAAATTGGAACCAATTAACGACGCTGATTTATGTAATCATTCGTTCCATTATCTTTGTTTGGTATCTTCACTAATAAATGGAGCAAATACAGGAGAATCCAACTGTCCCTTTTGTAATCAGTTGTTTAAGAGGATTATTCCTATTCCAAGTGAACCACAACAACAACCAGAACAAGTCTTTGTTATTGAAGTTCCTCATCAAGAAAGTACAATCTCTGCTGCTCCAACACCCGTATTACTATTCACTGAATCAACAACAACTACTCTATTGACTGATTTTGCCACTTCTTCACCTACACCATCATCAGTGATACTTCATAGTTTGCCTTCTCCTCTCATTAACTCTCCTTCAACTTCTGGTGGTAGTGGTGCTCCTAGTCCAACAAAAAAACCGAGAAAAAAGAAGATAAAGAAATGCATTTATAAAGATGAGGCTACTACTAAAATCCCTCCCACACCAAAAATTAAATTACATGGACAACCTTTCGACCGGACGTGTCAACATTGCCGTTCGGTTCACAAAAATCGTATGGCAAAATCCAGGTGTGCAGAGAGACACCTTGGACCATATCCGTGTCCCCCTGTGTGGGGTTGAACCTTTTTTACATCATTCATCCCTACGAACTCATCACCTCTCAACACACGGGTAAAATAATAATAAGCTCAAAATATCTATGTATAAATTTTAAAATACATAATACCAATGATAATAATGCAAAATAGCAATGATAAACTTATTATTTCGTATACGAAATTTTATTTTATTTTATTTTATTTTATTTACTATAGCAGTCAGTAAGATGCGGTTATTTTTAATTCCATTAATTCAAAGAGGAATTAAATTCCATACCAACTAGAATAGTGCATTATTTATAATGGGATTGTTTACAATGCCAATGCTGTCAAA
>JAQGBI010000350.1:0-17935 GCA_034698325.1 Sminthurinus elegans | reverse complement strand
TGTGAGAAAATGGTTCAAAATGTGACTGCTTCTTTGTTTTGGTGATTACATGACTGGTCCAGCTAGCAAAGTAAATTATGGATTTGGCATTTTCCATGTTTTAAAGATTTTTAGGGATTGAATGAAAAATAAAGTTTTCGTCGTCATGGTTAAAAATGGAAAAAATTACTGCAGCCTGTTCTTAATCTGAAATCGGTCCCGTCAGCTTGGCATAAGATAAAGCCCAACTGTCCCGACCTTCTACAGAAAAAGTTCTATACGGCCTTGATACACACCCACGTCTTTTTTTAAAAACTCCACAGTCGAAAGTCGAAAAAACGTCGACATAACAACTGAATTGGAAAAATCGCCATAATTTGTCGAGGACTCGTCGAGGATCAAATTTCGGATTTCGGATGCAAAAGAGACTCAGCACTGTGTGTCCTCTTTGCTATGATAAATTTATCATATGACATATGACACATGTCAAAATCTACAAATTTTGTCCAGACGCCATCACACATCACACACACATCACAACGCCAACGCCAGAATCCACAGAATTGAGAATCCTGTGTCCAGAATATCCTGTCACCTGTCACACATAGAGGATCCATTACATAATCCAGCATCCAGCATTCGTTGTTTTATATTTTATATAGTCAAAAATTTGCTTATACTTCACAGATGGACATCACTGGAAATTAGAATCATTGAATCGGAATTCGGAGTTCCTGTGCATTACATATTGCTGATAAAAAAATAAAAACATAATAATTCAATTAAAGTGATAAAACATAAAAGTGATTAATATAAAACTACAAAGTGGTCCTCAACATCTTTCTGCGTCATATTTATACCCTTTTAAAGTCGACACAAAATAAAATAACTAAATACTTCTGAATTAAATTAATTTACCATGATTCCAGATAAAGTGCCATCCGAGGTAGTAGTTTTCTTTTCATAAGTTTAGCCTTACTCATCTTATTTCATGTATTTTTAAATCCAATCATACACATACTATAGTTCATTTTTTGTCTTTCACAGATTCTCTGCCAGGTTTTTTCTACAATGGATTTACAGACTAAAGCAAATTGCCGGCTTGTTTGCTACTCTTGGAAAAAACTGATTGTAATGATTATTTTTTATACCCCGTATAGATTCAGACACAGAGTAGAAACTCAATTATCCAAAGTCCATCATATTCTCTGTTAATTCAATCCCCAGTACAATGTTCAATGTTTTGAGTACATTTTTTCATGACTAATATTGGTTTTGTTTTATTTATAATTTATAGGATCATTTTCTGGTCGTTGCAAGAATGGTCCTCTCAAATGAAACTTATGATCATGTTCGAAAATCAAATTTAGCTACAGAGACATTGGTAGTGAGCAATTTTACGCTGGATGCTTCATCAGATGCCAACACTGTACGTCGTAGCAAGTTATCAAAGGATGCAAAGCACATGATATTTGAAGCACCGTCAGAGGAAGTCGTGGAAAATGCCTGTTATTACTCTACTTTTATTACAACAAATATTGCAAAAATTTTGAGGGTCAACAGAAATATAGAAACGCTCATATTTGAGGAAAAATCCTTAAGACTGATTAAATCTTTAAACCTATCAAAAATTTATCTACATAAGCTGACGAGTTTAGGGGTAATAATATGATGTTACGTGTAGCTTAACATTCTAAACTTTTTTTTACGATACCCGATACCGAGAATTCCGAATAGCTCATTGAAATATTTTCTCTACTAAGACTATTATTTATCTTTTATCTTTGAAATAATTGTGATAGATTGATTTAAGCTACGCCTCAGATCCCGGAGTTCTTCGTGAAATCTCTCGTTTAAAACTTCCAGCCCTTCGAGCAATCCAAATTACAGAGTACTGGAGTGATAGTGAACAGGAAACTGGAGATGGTTATTTAGGAATGTACAAACTCTTAGCAAATAATAAGAAAACTTTGAAATGTGTAACATTGGTTCATCCCATGCGAAGACCAGAGATTTTTAACTTTCAACCCCTACTTCCTCCAAATGAACTGGAAACTTTAAAACAAGATCTTTCAGAAATTGACTTGGGAAGTTTATACATTTACTTTGTGTCCGTTGAAGGCACCAGTGTTTTTAATTTAGGTACTAAAAATCGAATTTCTGTTTTTCATATACCTTGATAATAAGACAAGTTAAGTTCAAAATAATGCATAATTATTTGACATTTTAAACTTTGAAATGTATTTTAGGTTTTCATCTACTCAATTCACAAAAGTCTTTATCAAAATTACAAGTTGCAATTAATTCTGGAGGAAATTTTATCGATTGTCTGGAACAAGTTAAACGTACAATTCAAAGGAATTCTAATACATTACAGTATCTCAGTATCTTAAGTCATGAACGATGGGGAGTTTATATGAATATTTCTTCAACTCTTGACCCAATCACAACATGTAACAACCTGGAAGTATTGGAAGTGGATCATTTCTTTGTTTCGTCTATCCCAGTTTTACCTCAATCCCTCAAAAATATATCTATAAGTGGCTATTTGATTAGTGACGGTAAATAATCTCATTTTTAACATGACTTTTGTATTGCCTTTACGATTATTGTATCCATATGATAATGATGCATGATAGGGGAATATCTAATTTCCTAATTAAATATTAAATATAATGTAGGAATTTTTCCGAAATTGGATGAAAGATTGAACAACCTTGAACAGTTTACTTATACAGACATGAGCATGTACGTGTCTTTGAATGAAGATATTGATCACTTTCAGAGGATTATTTCATTACCAAAAATGACTAAAATAAGGTTGCATACAGATTTCACCAGCTCAACGTTTCGAGAGTTTTTACAACAAAACCCACGTATTATATGGAATGAAATTCATGCTGAAGTAACATTTAGACACAACTATTTACAATATTATGACATCTATATTGTTCGATAATGATGAAAAACAAGTGCTTGTGTAATATTTTATAGTAGACAAAGTTTACTTATCCGAACAATAACAAACACGTATTTCAAACCATGTGCATGAAAATGATTAGATTTTAAACAAATGTGTCTTTTTGTATTCTATATAAAACTGCAATTATATGTGCTAACTCATACTTGTGAGCAATAAACACGCAAATGTGAATGGTGAATGGTATACTTGTGTAGAAGCAACTGAGCAGACTGATTATTGACGCCATATAGACTTATAGAGATGAAACTGAGGTGAATAGGCTTTTCAATTTTAAATAAATAACTACAGTCCAAAGTTTCATACAATATTATGGTATAACAAAGTTTTACTTGATTTTTAATCGCTTTTCAATATATTATATATATATTAAATATCTGCGTACTTATACACTATGTTTATGACACAATAAAAATACGAAATAATATCACATAAATTCCATCCCATTGATTCCCTTTCACCAACCATCAATATTTTTGTACTGTCAAGTATTTTACAAACACAAGAAGATTTAAAAATCATTATCTTCGTCTGTACTCATTGTAGTCTGCATCACATGGTTCCATTTTCTTAATTTTCAAAGCTCGACCACCCCTTTGAAAGCCCGAAAACTAGAAAACATTTAAAATCAACATAGTCTGAGCATAAAGCATAGCATATCGATTATCAATTTTCAGCTAATACGTTTTTATACATGTGCATAATATATGTATGTAGATATAGTACTTACTTTAATTTTAGCAGCACAGTTTATGTAGCACCTGTTTTCGTATGTGATATCATCTGTCCCACAAACTGGGGCTATCGTGGATGGGCATTTACATTTGATTTTTAACTGCTTGAGTAGCCAGACTTTGTCCTCTTTTGTCTCTTTACACAAAGGCAGATATTTCTGAAATTAAGAAAATAATAATAGCTATGGCTTTTTGGAAACTGTGACTAGTATACATTTTGAAATTTCTCATGCATACATAGGAAGTTTTTTATTTAAAAAAATTGTCCTTACCGATGTCGAAGGTTGTATGTGACGACGATGTGACGAAGATTTACATTCTGTTTTTGTGAAGGATAAAAGTAACACTAATAATACGACGAAAAATAAATCAAGTTGAATCCTATTTATTCTCATTTTGTGTATGTATGTTGTTGCAATTTACAAATTAATTTAATTTAAATAATAATAGGTATTTATAACTATTCAGAATTAGATTTTGAAATTTCAGTGCACTTGTTTTTTATATTAGGTATTCATGTGACTGGATACCGGATCCAACAGCTCTTGTCGCTTTACTTCTCTGTGCCAGATATGTTGAATGACTGAAAATATTTCCAGATGTACCATGTGGAAAAAAGCTATAGAGCTAAATTAGCTATTGTAAGCGGATGGAATATTTTCTTTTTTTATCTATGAATTCATTCATTATTGACTTTGTATATTATGTTAACGTGCCCACTCATACTCAGTAACGTATTTGATACTTGATGCGGGTTGATTTGTTTACTTTTCACATGTACTTGATAAAGTAAAAACCTGACCGTAGTAAACAAAGCAGCTAAAGCTTACAATATTCTGCATGCTTGCAAAAAATGCATAATATATTTAGCTCTTACAACTCTTACAACGATATTTACATAATATGATATTATACATACATGTATAGATAGATATACTTCTGTAATTTGCAGTCATCAAAACATACTATGAATAAGAATTATGATCATCCTGAAAGACGTGTGAGCTTTTTTTATACCCATTTGAAGGAATCTCCAGTGTTTAAAGTTGTGAATATACGCAGGAATTGTACATGAATATTAGATGTGCATTGTACATGATATAACATGTTATACTTACGTAGTACATAATGGTACATAAAATATACATATTACAGGAAGTACAACTAGCGAGACGACGTCTTCGTCTAAATTTAACATTCTCAACATAAACAAACCACCGTCACAGGTGACGAATATTAAAATCGGAAATTCGAGGGCCGCTGGCTCTATCACTTCATAAGAAATGATGACAGTAGCGTACGTCATTACATACATATTGATGAGCCTTATTTGTATTTACCAATACAAGTTAAAAGTTAAAGAATCTGTACATCATTCATCATATTGTAGTACATATAAATAGTACGTCATTTCTTAGTAAATGTCTTGCATAGTTTACAGACTCTGCAAACTTCTGATGTTGCAAACTAGCAACTACATATGCAAACTAGAAATTAATTAAAAAAACATGGCTGTACGCTGTACGTTTTGTTACCTGTTGACTGCAAGAAATCATTTTACTAATGATTATCGTTTTTAATTATTTTGTCGCCGTATATACACTATTATAATTAAAACTGGTAGACTGTGAAGGTGTTTATTTTATATCATATTGGATTCATACGAGTCGTCTATACATTATACATAGGTCAACAGCCAAAACGTTTTTAGAGAAGCTCTTATCATAGATAACAAATTAATAGGTCATGAATGAAATTGTGAGTCATAATATATTCTATTTTTTCAATCACAGAGTCAGTATTTTCAGTATTTAAAACCTTTGTTATGCCGTGTACTACTTCAAAATCGGGTAGTTTATTTGTTTTGAACGGCAGAAAGTAGGTTTATCATAAACATTCCGAGTTTTGTATTACATCGTTTAAAAACTGGATAAATGAGAGAGAGAGAGAGAAAGTCTCAGCACAGCACAATTCTATAGAGAATATTAAATATTGTGGATAAAGATTTCTTGCTGCATACACTATACACATTATGCATACGGTTAAGTATTATCTATCTATTATCTCTAAAGGGTATGAAAAAGTAAGTATGTACAACCTTAATGTAGCATCAAAGCTCATTAAATGGTATATAATTTATGATAAAATGGTATAACGAAAACGCAAAAAGAAATTGACTGCTTTTCTATATAATATGTCATGCTAGCATAAAACTCATAATACATTATACATCTGTAGTCATACAAACGAGTGAAAGGTTCTCCGTACCGAGTATTACTGAGTTAATGTCTAACCTCTCTCTGAATATCTTATGCACCGGATCGATTTCAGTTTTTGATTAAAACAGTCAAAACTTTCCTTATGACGGCGGAAATGGAAAAATATCAGAGTATTATATGTTACGCATGTACTAGACTGACAATGGCAAAGGAATTTCTCAAGGTTGAACGTATGGATTATGGATAGTTATACGTATATATATCTATATGCATTGGATGATCGAATTGTGTCATTTTCTTCTTGTTACATATATACAGAATATAGAGCTCCAACTACAGAATGTATATATATGTATTTGCAGGTTGCAGTATAAGTAACTACCGTCAAATTACTTTGTACTCATCAAAGTCCAAAGTCTAACGAAAGGAAAAGACCACTATTGAACTTCCGTCTCTACTATAAAGTCGCAACATTGCAACGTGTAAATACAAACACATGGTACTTACTACTTACACCTCTTCAAGTAAATACTCAAGTAAATGTGTGCATACCTTTGAAAACAATATTAGTTTTGTCAATAGTCAATATCTAATTATTGCGTATATATGAAGGGGAAACTTGGGAATCATTAGAGAAAATATATTCTGTTTGTACTTTGTCATTTATCGAGTAGAGTACCGAGCCTCCAATAAAGTGATAGGCAATACACACGTAACCTTAGTTCGTTTATTCATTATTTAAAAATTCATAAAATCAATAGTGTTAACATTGAATGCGCCCAAAATTCCAGTGGCAAAAGTTATCCATGTGCAATGTACATTATACATTATACATTATGTCGTGGACAGTGTGGGAAGTGTGCACATCATAATATTATAGTACTTAGTGAAGGCATCACTTTTTTCCTACTTTCACATAAACACACACATTCTGATTTAGTAGTTTGACTTTCTCCTTGGACTCCGAGTGTAGTGTGTAGTGTGTAGTGTGTACATAAATACTTTCTTGCGTTGTCTGTACTCATTTAAAAATTTTGTAAAAAGAAAAAAGTGGACAATGTGTTGGAGTTTCGGCGATATAATATATTATGTGTCTGAATCTGGGCAAAAAAGACATTCTATATTTGTAAAGTAATTACATAATATAAACCCTTAATTGTTGAAAAACACAATTGATTTTCAGAAACAGATTGAAAATGGCAGTTCAGTCATTTTCCCCATTTCTATTATTATTTATCTTCTCATCCCTAATAATTTCATCTGGAGTTGCAAACATTGAAAAGCCCAAACACAATGGAAACTTTCTTACTCTTTTCCAGGATTGTTCTATTCAAATTGCATTCAAATCAGGCAATGGAGATGAAGCAAATTGGTCAGACGTGGAAAATGTAGATCGCTATATAAAATATTTTGAAAAATATTCAACTTCCATAATCTTAGAAAATCTGCAGAAACTACAAGATTTAAAATCAAAAGCTTCTACTACTAGTAGCTACAACCTGAAAAACAGTACAATAAATGATAAGAATAAAATTGATTCTCCTCTTTCTGACCAAAATGTAATACTTTCCAACATCAATTCCATTGTGACGAAATCAGAAAAGGGAAATGATAAAAAAGGAGAAAATAAAATAGAAAAAGAAGAAATGGCAAAGCCCATGAATACAGCAAAAAGTAATATAAAATGGAAACCTGGTACAATTACAAAACATTTTCATTGTTCCGTCCAAATGTATTTTATAGATGGACTTTTAGGACTAAAAAAGAATTTTTTAGAACTTCATAAAATAATTGAAGAACATTTGGTCATTTCTAAAAATGAAAATCCAGATTATATTGTTTTTGTGAAGAGGAAATCTAGTAGTAAAAGTGGAGAAAGTATTAATTTTAAAGAAAGTGAAAATGGTTTCTATTCAAATCTTTATCGATTAAGCCTCACATCAAAATTTATTGTGATTGATCCAACAAATAAAGTTGTGAAATTACTGTGTATGCATTGTCGTCGGGATAATTCTCCAAATGATGGTGTAGTACAGAGCAATCATAAAATAATAAATCCATTAGAAATTCAGTCCTTAGAAAATCTAAATAAACTGTGGCTTGAAATACATTTAAATTTACAACATCGTTCTATAGATGCCCTCAAATATCAAAGGATAAGTAAAAGTGTTGAATATAATGATGATGATGATGATGCTGACAAAGAGGGTAAAATGTTGAGAAAGTACTTTGAAGTTGGATGTGGTCTCTACAAAGTTGGACTATCAACAGAACCTAATATCTGTGCACAATTATACATTAGTCAAAATCTAAATTTTACACCTTTTGCAACACCAAAAGATTATCGTATTTATGGAAAAATCAATTCTGGAATGATGTCATACTCTGAATATAATGAACAAATCTTCCTCAATCCAACACGACCATCAATAAAATATCAATGGCTTACAACTGCTGAATATTTTGAACCATTCATCTACATAACTGTAGTGAATAAAGATCAACTCAATATTTCTGCTCTTTGGAAACCCTTTTCTAAATCATTGTGGATATTTATCATATCTGCATTTATAATTTTAACCTTTATTTTTTCAATCCTTTCTTCATCAAAATATGAAGTATTGAAAAGTCGAATAAATCATTGGCGATACACTGTCATTCTCTTCACAGCTATCATATTGCAGCAATGTCAACCTACAATGTGGAAGTTTAAACTGGGTTTGGATCGCATCTCAAAAATTATATTGATAACATGGTTAATCATAGCAATATCAATGAGTAGTCTGTATAAGGGTACCGTTTTTAGTTATCTGTCTACTTCGCTACCTCCAAAAATACCTGAGACTACTGAAAAACTGGTTAAAAGTTCCTATTTTCTCATTACAACTACATCTTACCATTTTCAAGGGAAAGTGTATTCTATGCTTGATGGAATATTAAATGAAATGATGATTGGACAACCGGGTGAAGACTATCCAAAATTTTACCAAGATCTTAAAGAGCAAGTTCATTTCGTCATTGCTAGCCATTGTGAAATAGTAAATGCTCATAAGTCATCATCCAAAGAACTACTGGTTATTGAACATGCCCGTGATAATGTCAATAATGAAAAGAATCATCATCATCATGAAGAAACAATGATAAAGAAAAGACAACAACAAGAAAATATTAATCACAACAATGGAATCAAAATAAAAACTACTAATACTGGACAACAGCATCTTGTTCACCTTCCAGCTTCCAATTTTGCTGTCATTGGTTCAGAATTTGATGTGGAGACTCTGATGAGACTTTTAGAAACATTTACAACAAGTTTTGTACAAAAAAGTAAAACTGTTAATACTTTTCTCAATCGAATGCCTTGGATTCTTAAAAGAAATTTCTTTACAATTCTATTCCAATCTAAGCTAGCTCATTTATATGAGTCAGGGATTTATTCTAGATGGAGGAAAATGAATGAAATAGCTCAAACTTTTGAAGAATTTAAAAATGTCCAAAAGACTATAGATAATAATAATAACAGCCGGGAGCAAGCAGATTCCGGGAAGGAAAAGAATGATAATCGAAAATATATCGATGCAGAATTCCAATATGATGACAAAAAAAACAAATATAATCCACAGCAAAATAATTATTATAATTATCTATCTCTGATTTTCTCTAGCATGAAAATAATTGAAAGTCAACATACATTAACACCAAAACCCTTGAGTTTTGAAATATTTGATTCTGCTTTTGTTTTTTATATCATTTTAGCAACTGGTAGTATTTGTGTATTTTTGACTGAATGGCTTCTTTACATTTTTCTCAAACTATTGTTTAAGGTGGAAC
Source organism: Sminthurinus elegans (assembly GCA_034698325.1). Lineage (NCBI taxonomy): Eukaryota > Metazoa > Arthropoda > Collembola > Symphypleona > Katiannidae > Sminthurinus > Sminthurinus elegans. The sequence continues at coordinate 8,192 of JAQGBI010000350.1, read as the reverse complement.
GAAATATTGTTGCACATATGAAAATGTGAATTTTGCTTGGAATAAAGACTATTATAATTATTTTGTCATTTTAATTAATTGTGTAATAATTCATATGTTTTATTTATCATTTAATTCCCCACAGCAGACATGTAATTCTCATAACCTTGTCGTTTATACAATATGAGAAAAGAATCTTTGTTCACCATGATGTCAAAAACTATAAGTACATATAGGTACTACTTTTACATATATATGCATAATATATTATGCATGCATATATACTCTGAAAATCATTGAGAAAAATGTGTTCTCGAGGTGCATCAAATCCACTCTTTCAAATATACCGATATAATTTTATTTAATTTTTTTGTGTTTTTAATTGCATTTAAAACGTGATTACGTCTGGAGTTTTATAGATTCAGTGATTACCATAATAATGTACATACTTTAAAATTAAATATTTCAAAAAAAGAATAGTAATTCATTGTGACATTTTATACCAAGAAAAGCGAGTTACGTATTTTGTATATATTTAATTTTGTGATTCTATTTTACAACAAAAAAGATAGTGAGTTGCAAACTATAGTTATATTTTTTTTTCACTTTTATTTACTTTTATGAAAACTTATAAAAATAAAATCTTGATTTTTAATTGTCGGATGTTTTATATTTTACGGGTTTTATTACAGGAAATCCATCAAAATGGGTGAAGCTCCCGAAAAAGTTGATACTTATGTAAAGGGGGATAGAGTATTTGCCAAACTTAAGGTATAATATATTTATAAATTATAATATTGACAACAATTAGAATTAATTTAAAAAGTTAAAACTACACTATATTTTGTTCCTTTGTTTGGGACTATTTTTCCTAAATATATTAGGGTTTCCCTTATTGGCCTGCTCAAGTAAGTATAATTGACTTATTTTAAATTCTATACTTAACATGTATATAACAAGTAGTATTAGAAAAATTGTAAACGCTTGATAATGGAATGGGTCATATTTTTTTTAAGCAATATAAACATACATGTACGTATATGTATAATCAAAACACAAAACACATTTTATTTTTGTTTTGTGTGTATATTGTGCGTAAAAGTATTTAATGTACTTTTTTCTTAGAGATGCTATAAATGCATACAAAATGTATTTATGATGCTTAAAACAATAATGATAATCATTGCCTGACAATATGCAGTAAGTTATATTATGCGTTCAATTTTTGTATTATGTGTACACGTAGTAATAAATATTGCTTTTTTTTTCTATTATTATCATCTATATATATTATACCTTTGTTATTCTGTTTGTATGTAAGTTCGGTCATGTTTTTTTTATTATTATGTGTTAAATAACAAACAAGTCCGAGACTGTTTGTTTGTTCCTTTTTTTTTGAATGTGATTTACATTTAAGAACGCTTTTGTTTAAAAAAAAAAACTCTCTTTTTTTCAATTTAGATTCAAGAACGTGTACAAGGGAAAGAAGAAAAATACTTTCTTCATTTTTATGGAACTTATGATTCGTAAGTTTTATCTACAGTTGTAAATAAATATCAATATAAATGATAAATTATGATAGAATGATAAATTATGATAGAATGATAATATACTTATTATTATAACCAGTTATTATACAAATTTGCATAATATTATGTTATGTAATTTTTGTTTTTTCTAGAGCACAAGTCAAACTGAACGCAATTACACCTTATAACATTGAAAGCATAACTAAATATGGGAAAATGTCTAAACCATCACATTTATTCAAGAAAGCAATGGAGGAAATCGAAGCAAATGTAGAAATATATGAACAAAAAAATGAACCTACAGAACCCGAGCCTGAACCAGTATTATTATTTTGTTTTTTTTTTCTCTTGATTTTTTTTTTTTTGAATTACTTTTACTCTATATTACATTTTATTTTACTTTCGCATACTATAATATAATATATTTTGTTTTATTTTGTCTTTATTTTGTCTTTATTCTCAATTTTTTGATGGTACTCAATATATGGCTTAAGGGATATTTTATCATTTACTTAAACTTTATATTTTTGGGTGATTGGATATATTATATATGTATCTACATATTCTATTTTCTTTCTGATGTTTCTTATATAGTTGGATAGTGCTGAAGAAGGGGAATTGAGAATAGATGAAACACCACCACCGATTCTTAAAAGGGAAGGTAAACTTCCAATAGTTAGTAAGAGTACACCAAAAGAGGTATGCGGATTATTGTTAGAAAATTTTTATAAAATAATAATATATTATACTCTGATGAAATTGAGATCATTATTTTATTATCATATTGAGTATTCTTAACGTAACGTAGCCACAGTGGTGTCAAATAAATCTATTATTAAGTATTGCCTTGTTTATTTTTGTATTTCAGCCCCAACCTAAAGCACCACCAAGAAGACCTAGTAAGGCAAGTAAAAAAGATTCTATTAGTTCATTGAGTGGAGCTGCAAGTCCTGTAAATGAAACACCACCAACAGTTCCACAAGAAATTACAAGTAGAAGTGGAAGAAAAATTAAACCTAAACGTTTTGCTGGTAAAAATAATTTGGATTAAAAGCACCATTTTGTTACATTTTTTTTTTTTTTTTATAAAATGAATACTATTAAATTGCTTTTTTACTTTTTAGATGATGAAATTGGATCACCTGTATCGATGTTAGCAAAAGCAGCACTTCAATCATCTTTTGAAGAAAGTAAATCTGGTCCTCCATCAGCTAAAAGAGCAAAGAGACAAAAACCAGGATCGGTATAAATAAATAAATAACTTTTGTCTAATATTATATAATATGTACAAGATACAAGAGTAAAAAGACTTTTATTTATTATTATGAAGTTATTGTATATATTTTATCTAATGCATTTTTGTTTTAATAGTCTCCGGCTCCTGCATTAACTCCTGTAACATCCGCTCCTGAACCTATTCCACCACCAAAACCTACTAAAATCGAACAACAACAAACTCCAAAAGTAAAACCCACATCTAAATCTACTATAAGCCAACCAAAAACTCTAAAAACATTATCTCCAACTAAACCTTCCCTAACTCCTATACAACCCCTTCATTTACCAAATAAAGCTGAAAGCCCATCACTATCACTTCCTGAAATTGAATCAGAAGGGGAAACTCCAGCTCTATTACGACCTGATGAAGAAGAACCATTTGAAGATGATATGGGAGAAGAAGTTAATGATAATGGAGAAGATATTGAGGATAAAGAAAATTCTACTGGGAGTTGGGTTAATCATCATGTTAGAGAAGATAGTGCATCCGATGATTCATCTTCTTGTAGAAATGAAAATATTAAAGTATTCACAGAAATTCCAGTTTCTCCTGATGAAAGTTCTGGTAATAAGAAAAAGAAAAAAATAATACTCATATTCTGATATTTATTTATTTTAAAGTATAATTGACGTATTTATGTGGTATATACTTTAAATTTTAAGAATGTTAATAATTATTTCTATTTTCTTTGTTTATCTGTCCTTTTTTTTTTCAAAAGGTGAACCTTTCAAAGTCAGTTGTATAAAGAAAGATACGGAAGCTGAAATATTTTTTAATCCTAAAAAAGCCCAAGAATTACGAGTAAGTTAAAGATTTCTTATAATAATTTATAATCATTGTAATAAAAAGAATATAAAAATAAATGAATGCTTTATTAATATTGATTTGTTTTTATGTATTTACTTATCACTAGTCTGCAAGAGTAGAATGGGATTTGGAATCAGCAAAATTGTGTCTAAAACTTCGTCATACATTAGAAGGTATAGAACCAGCAGCAATAGAACTTTTTAATTTACTTGCTGATACAGTTGGGAAAAAAGAAGATGAAATGCGTGGTCTATTGGAAAAAACTATGAGGGATAAACGAGCTGAAAAACTCAGAATATTACGATTAGAAGGTGAAGTTATTGAAATTATTGGAGACATAATTAATTCTTTGAATGCTAAATGTGCGGATTGTTATCATGCAATTGAATTATTGGATCGTCTTGCAAATCATAAATTAAATACTCTCATACTCAAGAAACATCCTGAAGTTGTAGAAACTATACGAAAGGTTTGTATTTTTTTATTTGTTGTAAATTTTATAGTTATTATTCGTATTATTAATTAATATGTATAATAAAATGTAAATATTTATGTGTAGTATTAATCACCATCCACGTTTTTGTTTTTTTTTTTTTTTGTAATTCTTGAAAATGATTCAGCTTCGTTACTATGAAGGAAATGCAGAAACATGGGATTTGGGTCCTGATGAATTGGAAGAATTTAATGAAAAGGCATTTATAATTCGTGAGAAAGCCCGTGAAATTTACGACTCTTTTAAATTGTTATTTTGTTCTTCTCCGGATAAGTCATTTAGACTTTGTTATGAAGAAGAAATGGAAAAATTTAAAGAATATTGTAATAGTATTTCACAAACAGACTTTTTACATATGACAGAGGAACCTTCCTCAGAAAATGATGAAGAAAATGGGGATATAGAAGGAATAGATGAGGAAATGGGTATTGAACAAGGAGAAGAAGAACCAGATGATGATGGTGATGAACATTTAGAGAATGAAAATGAGGAAATTGGAGAAGAATTTGATGGAGAAGATCCAGAGATGGAAATAGCTGAAGATGAGGAACTATTAGATGATAATGGACAAATAAATGAAAGTGAACCAGAGACTTAATTTTCTCTTTGCATTTATAATTTAAATAGACGTTTACTATATTATTATTATGAAACTTGTAAATATTATTAAGAAATGCATACTTTTTTTTTTTTATTATTCTCTGGTACATTACACTGAATATTACCACACAACTTAAGTACGTTCTATTATTATTTATATATATTATGCAGAAGTAAAACATTACACGGCACAGTAGTACACTAGAGTTTTACCTTTAAAGTGTCAGTCGTTGTTGTTTATTATTACAAAATTATGACTCTCATTATATATAACATTATCCTTGTATTTAAAATCTGATATGTTTGTACAATAATCATAATAATAATATAGTTATTATTCTTAGTATAAGTACTTGTGTGTATTTTTTCATTAATATAGTGTATAATATAGTATATATGAACAGATTTTTTCTATATGTCCACTATAAATCATACAATATCTAATAAGTCAATGTAGTGGTGAGTACATGTACTAAATTATGTTGCATGTATAAACTTTATTATGTTCCCTTTTATTTAGTATAATATCAATATATGCAACATGGTATTATTTTTTAATAATTATTAATTATTGTTAAATCAAAAATGTTATTTCTAAAATTAAAATTATTTTGTAGACGGACATACATTCTTATGCGTATGTAAAAAGTATAATTCATTATATTAAAAGTACTAAAGTTTTATGATACAAATAGTTCAAACATTAGATTTGGATACTTTAATGACAACTTACGAAAATCTTCAGCTTGTGATACTATCTGTCCTCGATTAGCTTGAATCACAGCAAACGCTTTACGTATAATACGGTTTGAGTTGACATCAATACCAAGTACATAATTAGCAATGACATTTTTCAGTGTAATGTGTCGTATTAAATAGTCCTCACATAAGGATTTTAGACCTTTGAGTTGCAAAAATTCAGCTCCAATAATTATTGTATTTGCAAATTTTGCTAGATTTATATTGTCAACCTTTTGTGTATAAATATATCGAAGTATTTCTACTGTCGCATTGTATCCAATTCCAATATTATCTAAATGAATTACAGGTAAAGATGATAATTTTAAATGAGGGGATGAAGATATTGATTCCGAATTCCATGTTCTTGACCATAGACCATCAGAAAGTTCCATAGTGTCCATTGTTTCAGTTGTTGCATTTTCTAGTAGGGATGCAGCAATTGGGCTACTATCTGTACATATATATATTTTCAGTATTATAAGTTTTTGTTGAAAGAAAAAGCAAAAAAAAAAAAAAAAAATTAGGAGCAAAACTCAATGCCTATAAACTTAGAAAATATCACTTTCGTTTGTCTATATATGTTTTATAATGCCAAAAATAATTATTATATTATGTTTATCTTTATACTTAATACTTACAGTAAAATACAACACCATGAACTGGAATAGATTGATTTTCAATTCGTACAATATAGTCGGTAAATTTCACATCATCAAAGACTTTTTCATTTCGTAATGCTATAGAAGATTCTGAATTTTCATATGGATCATCTTTTGAAGGAGAGCGTAATATTCCAGCATTTTGTAAATACTTATTTTCTAATTTATCTAAATTACATGAAGATTTTCTCAAAATTTTAGCATCCTTTGGAAATACACCATGTATTAGAAAGGCAAATGTAAGTTCAGTATTTGGATTTTGGAATTCTAAAAATTTTTTTATTGGTATTTCAGTCCATTTAAACGTCATTGTGACAGTATTTACAGAGTTCTGATCATGGTTCGGAGCACTGGCTAATAATTTAATGGTTTCTTTTTCCTCCTCCTCTGATTCGGAACTTTGATATAAAAACATGTAAGAAGATGTAGAAACCTTGATTTTTTCCTTTGTTTTTGTTGGAGGTGTTGGACTTTCAGAATTTTTCTCCTTAGTTATACTAGTCGGTTTTAATAATGGCAAATCAAGATTTTCAAAAGTTGGTTGAAGGATTTTTAACTGAATAGCAAAATTCCCATTTGCATTTTCAGAATTTTCTACAAAAGTGTAATTAGCTGTAATCAAAGTATCTGTTCCATTAGACGAGATTTCAAAATTCCTAAAACAAAGAGAAAAACGTTTGTTGTGTGTTCATATCATATATATTTTATATAGGGTGTATTTTCACTTGCATATATACTCTCTATTTAAATATATGACCCCCACTAATTAATTATTTATTTATTTTAAGCATATGGATTACGACTGGGGGAAAGTAAGAAAATTCTTTAGCTTGTTGCTTGTTTTCAGTAAAATATGTTTACTAAGTAAGTAAGTAAATAAATATAATATAGACACAAGATATATAGGTCTACACATAGTCTATAATATTATATTGTGAAACATAGATAAATATGCACATACCAATTCCCATTAATTTTATCTGAATCAAATGAAATATTTCCAGTTTGATGCCGAAAATCATCTGATCCAAAATCTCGGAGGAATGTTAAATAGTCTACAAATTTATCTATTTCCCATGTATATAAAACGGTCGCTTTCTCCATCGATAACTGCAATACACATAATACATTTTACATTACCATATATATAATTACTTGTCCGTGGTCCATGCTTATACATTATGCATAAAAGATAAAAGAGTATACTTAATATGTATATACTTACCTTTGATTTTGAGCAGCGGACATAACTACCGAGTCCGGAAAATATATCGGGATCAATGTCTGTACCAAATCCGGCTTCAGTCCGAAAAGATAAGGCTGAACTTAAGGAAACAATGCTTATAATTATTGTTGTCAGTAGAAAAATTACTTTGGTTAATCTATTTTTTGACTTCATTCTTTTAAATCCTTTAGTCTCGTCACACAGATATACAATGCAGTACTCGATTTTTGATTCAGACTGATTCATATGATGCATTTTATATTGTCCTAGAACAATATACATGATACAAACTGCTTGTATTAGGTTGAATATATATTATAAGAGTATATACTCTTGACCGGTAATTCAACCACATTTTATTTATGAGCTCCTCACAAAAGTCAAGTACAAAAGTAAACACTCCTACACACCGAGAGAAAAGTAATCTGATGTCCTGAAATATTATACACATCTGTAGTTTTGACAGTGTATGAAAAAAAGTATTGATGAGTACATATTATTATTCTGTATGGTTACATCTCTTTTGTCCTAATAACTGTGATGAAGTGTCCATGATATACTTATGCAGTAAAATAATGATGTTGAGAACACAAAATATTCGACAATTTGTACAAATTTTGTAAAATCTGTAGTGTATAAGTAAGTACATGATGTATAAAGTGCCATTTATTCATTAAAACGTTTTTACTTGCATTTTGAACTGCAACTCATACACATACATATATTTATTGACTGTAAAAGTGTGCATTTTGAGTTGTGTTATTATTTTAATGCAAATTAAAAAAATTAAAACCATAAGATAAAAACATGTATGTATATGGCTAATTATATTTATTTTGACCAGCTTTTCATTAACATTTTTTTATTTATATGCAGAAAC
>JAQGBI010000349.1:0-17945 GCA_034698325.1 Sminthurinus elegans | reverse complement strand
CTTTCTCGCACCACTGGGCAACTATTCGAGGCTGGGCAACTATTGCGTGCTGGGTAATTATTCGCGCAATGACGGTAGTTGGCCTTCTTCGGTTGCCATGGATACCGTTTACCGTGGAAATGTGACGAGTAGACTGACAACTTGATTTAAGACAAAGTTGATGAATTTTGGGGTGGATTCTCGCTCCATCTGGTGGAAACTCCCAACTTTTACCCCAACACCGCGAATTCTTTTGATTTCTCTTTTCATTTCTGCCCACAGAATTTTATTCCCGTTGGATTTTGATGTTGTTTTTTGAGCAGTGAGGAGACATTTATTTTTCAACTCCTCCATTTTACCGGGGATGGAAAAGGCTTTTGCAAACAAACAATGTTGTACACCAAGGTTACGACGACGGCGACGTAACCTAGAAAAAGCCCAAGAATTGGAAACGCTTGAAAATGTCGAATGACAAAAAAATAAAAGATGATCGTCATGGACAGACAATAGATTTTGAAAGCAAAGATGACAAAAGGGGAACAACGATTAAAAAGCTCGACAAAGACGACGAGTTCCCGCATCTCCTCTGAAATTTGACGGAGGATCCAAATTTCTTTCTCAATTTCTTGACCTCCAATTCCGATTCCGATTCCAAGGGAGCGATTTTGAAACTTTTCCTCTAGATTTCTAAACGCACAAAATGGAGAATTTAATGTCAAAAGGATATGAATGAAAATGAATCTGCTGTACAAAATTTAAATTCCGTTTGATAGAATTTTGTACCTGAGTTGAAAACTCATCCGCTTGAATTCCAACTGAACTTTCCCAAAGAACAGAACTTGAGATACGGTAGAGAAATATGAGGTGGAAAAATAGATAACGATCCACAAGAACTCAACAGCCAAAGAAATGAGGAAACTCGAGACATTTTGCCACACTGGCGGGAGAGACGAGTACAAATGTTGAGGGCGACTTGGATCAGCTGCAAAAATGAGCATGGCGAAGAATGCCGAAAACGCTACAGTAAAAGGATGTAGTTTGGCCATGAGTTCATCCAGGGAATACTGCGGAGGCCACGTCAACAGAGGGCGCGAAGGAATTTCCGAAACAAAACTGGATTGCTCTTCAATGACCTGATTTTGAACTTCCTCATTTGGCTCTCGAGCTGACGGCTCTATCCACTTGTTTCTTCTTTGGTGGTCGACTTGGCTCATTTTCTCATAACTACGACGTGGACTTTGCCATAAAACGTCGAGCGACTGGAGTGGAAATTATGGAGACAAAAGAGCTTGATTAACTCTGTTAATTTGCTTAAGTCTTCTCTTATCTCCAACTTTGTTTTCTTCAGCAGAGAAATGCGAACAACTCGACGGTTGACAAAAGCTTTTGGTTTTCATGTTACATTTTTTATTTTCATGTCGCACATTTTGGAAGAGGGGAGAAAGGACGCAGTAAGAAGGACAAATGAATGCTGAAATGATTGCTAATTTATTATTTGCTCGTTTAGTCAGACTTGAGTCAGAGTTTTATTAATTGTCTGCTCTTATCGACACAATAGCTTGCTAATTGTAATTGAGCCGCTCGACTCAGCTCGTTTAATTGCGGATTGCTCATGGCTAATGGAAAAGGCGTATAATTGCACGAGAGAAAGAGAGCCCGAGGATTTTCTTATTTTGTCCATAGGAAACAGTGAAAATTGTAGTCATGTTTTGCTTTACAGAGAAAATTACAGATTTGAAACGGACGGACAGGACGATTACAGATTACAATGCTTCGCTTCCTAAAAACGTAGTAAAAAAATACCTCAATTGGCTTTTAAACCACAAAAATTGACAATAGTGGAGTTGCTATCCAAAATAAAATGAGTGACTTGGAAAGTCTCTGATTCTACAAATTCCAGTTGACTTGACAACACGAAAGACAAAACGCCATCCTTTGAAAGGCTGTGGGATTTCAACGCCGTTTGGTTTATATACCAATTTTAAGTAATCCACGTCATGAAGTTGTACAGTCGGGTCATTTAGCCATGAGTTTTTGTAATTATTTGATTCGCGTCATTTTTCTAAGCAACAACAGATGGTTGTGATTCCATGTCCTACGGGATACATAATTTCTTTTACATTGATCAACAACTTATGTATACTACTTGACTACATGTGAACATAAAATCGACAATAGACTATACAAATTTTAAGCACAAAATGAACAAGGAAAATAAAGTAAAGGAACTCTGCATTGGTGGACATTTTGAAGGAAAACTTCCCTCTAAATTTTTTTCAGAATCCTACACAGTTGAGCTGATTTGTACATAATTATTTACATGAATTCTAACTAAGTAGACACTAAAAATACTGAGCAGAAGAGCGTGAAAGAGCATCAACATATTTTCAAGCTGACGTAACAGCTTGCACAAAACAAGTAGCTCATTAAAACCTGGCAAGTGGAGAGTTAAAACCCATCTTTATCCGTACAAACAATTCCTGCAAATGCAGGAATAATTATCTTTCTCAATTGAGGGGTTTGGAAGTACAACATCCTCCAAAATTTCCATGGAAATTAACCCATTTAAAACACATGTTTTAAAATTTAAAAACTTTTTGGAGGCTGTTGTACTTCCAAGCCCCTCAATTGTCGATCTTGATTTAGGTCCGTTTTAAATGAACACAAGCTATACTGTCACGTATGATGGCGGTCCTTGGTGACAAAAAAATTCAAGCGGCGTTCAACTTTTTCATGAATGGAAAAATCTTGAATTACATTACATTCCCAATTCATGCTACAAACAGTATAGAGTTTCAACGCCACTTATTTTTTTGACAAGCGTCAGAGTAGTATCGGACGATCAGTAGAGCTCGCCATTTGTTCTTTTAAGACGATTGATACGATTAAATTCTAGATTGTCACAATTTAAAGAAGGTACTAGATGTCTAATAGCTTATGGTCGTTGTAAAACGAATGATATTTGTTGCCCTTTTCCACGTACACTCACAAGGGTCAACTTTATGCTCCAAAGAACAAAGAATTACAATGACATTCAATAAACCAGCCAAGCATGATGAAAATACATACAAAAAGTTGATGCAGATTTTAATCCATTAACCTGGAGTGAATTAAATCGGATTGGATGTTCCCCATGCTCCCTAGACATTGGGAAACATTCAAATCAATAAACACGTGATAAATGTTCAAGCAAAACAGGTTAGTAACAACTCCAAAAGGGAACTCCATCTGTCCCTTACTTGGCCGGTAAAAGTGACAGAAGATTAAACCGGCTCTCAAACTGTACATCAACTTTAAAACCTTTAATTAAAGTTGCAACGGTTGACTTCTAGCCTTTGAGTGCTTGGACACCAAGAATCAGTAATCAGTCGTTTTACGTGTAGTTTTTTGGTTCTTTCTATTTGTTTACTTCACTTTCTTCTACATATTTATAATAGTGGCAATTATTTCTATTACGTTTTCTCCTTATTTCCTTCGTGGCTCATGCGGTAGTTGTTTTGTAGCCGTGGTAAATTTCCCTCCGTTTGCTGTCCATGCTTCAACATAAGGCGCAGTAAATGCACAACAATTTTTGTTTACGAGTTCCGTATCAGAGTCTCATCGAAGAGTAATTCCAGTTTGTTGAGATCAAAGGGGTTTAAAGCTGAGCTCGTTTATTCCTGAGATCACAATCGAGATCGTAAAACGTTCACAGGTTCAAACTGTCATTGAGAACTCGTCCACGTTCACCTCAACTCCATTCCACTGTGTGGTATGAGTTGAAAATGAGAAGCATGGAAAAATCCTGAGAGAACTTCAAAGTCCAGCAAATTCTGCACCCCTTGGCAAAACCAACAAGTAAACAATTCAATCGTGAATCGTGAACAATTTTGCTGATATTGTTGACTTCAAGAAAAACAAATAAACATTTTAGACGTTTTTATTCCTTTCTCTCGATTTAGGCGTCTCTCTAAATTGGTTGTTTTACCTTTTAATGAGGTCCGCATTAGTAATTTGAAGTCGTATTCGCGGAGAAAGAATCTTCTACCTTATGGATGACTTTTTTCCACTGTCCACCCAAATCAAACGCTTTAATGAAGTGGATCAATAAATAAATCTGTGGTTCAGATTAAAATTTGACTCTTGAGTAATAAAATATATAGTATGGATATTTGGGGAATTTATGATCTGATTGGGGGTCAAATACAAATAACAGCAAAACATACTTGTTCAAAATCTGTATGGGCAAGGACCGTTCATAGTGGTAGAAAATTTAAAACGGCGCTCAAGTTCTACAACAACTGAAAAACTTTGAATTACAGAATTCAAGCGGTAGACTGAAAAACTCCAACGCCGCTTATTTTTTTGAGACACGTCAAATAGGCTTCCCTTTGAAGATACACAACTCAGAAACTAATCATAATGGGTAAAAACTTACAAAAACACTGGAAAGTAAACGTCATCTCGCGCCTCATTTAAAATGAATTATCTCATGTTAGATTAAAATGGATTCCGCGGATTAATTCTTCGACACAAACAATACAAACAAAACCAAACCATCGTTTTACTTGTAATTTTTTTCTTTCTCTACTTTTCACCCACACAGTTACAAAAATGTCCCTGGAACAGGAAAAGTAACGAGAAGCAAAAGAGAAAATTGAACACACTTGTATAAAAAATTGAATTAAAAGTGGGGAATGAACTAAAACACTACAATTGCAAAAGGGCGACAGAAACAATTTTGGAAACCTTGAGAGGAATAGGAATGTTTCCAGGAACATTTATTTCTAAATTTAAAATTAACTCCGCACCCAACAAAACGGAGACGAAAGCTCCGGTGGCATTCATTTCTTTCTTTTAAACTTTCCAGAAGCATCAATTTGTACCCGCGAAACCCATGAAGACGCCTCGTCAACAGTCAGCAGTCAATCGATATTTATTTCTTTTGAAATTTTGACAAGCATTAATTTACATATAATTTTAAGCTCCCTTTATTTTCCCATGCGCTTGTTGTTCATGTCTTTTCCCTAGACAAAACAAAAGGCTTCCAAAACGTCAATCAATATCTATGGAATGCTGTACAATGTACCACTTTCCTCCTCTTCCCTTTTCACCTTCTCTCCCTTTCTCCTCTGCGGTTGAGGAGAATTCTTTTAGCTTGTTTTGTTCCTCTCACACCCTTCAACTTTCAACATTCAACATGCGATGCAGTAAATGTGGAAACATTTTTTCTCTGCTCCCTTTCAAATTCAACACTTCAAATTCATAAAATGGAGTCAACAGTCAAGTCTCTGTTGCTGAGAAGTGTAGCTAGAAATTTATTCCTGAGATCTTCAGTCGTAAATCATACAACGTTACCAGTTCAACATTTATCTCTGTGTTCTTAGACTTCCAACTCGACAACTCAACTCTATTCAAATCTCGCACAGGTCATAGGTCAAAAGAAGGAAAGGAGCAAAAATCCTGAAGGAAATCAAATAGGACCTTTAATCATGGGACCTTTGTCAAGAATGAGAAACTAGAAGCAATAAAGAAATCAATCCGCACTTAATGACAATAATGACCAGAATTGAACTGTTATCAACATTTGTAAAAGCTTCAAGTTGTAATTAAACCGCAATAAAATCGGCAAACTCAGCCATTAAATGGCAAATTACAATATTTCTAGTTGATTTGATTTGTCCCACTTTCACATGGACATAAAACATTAAACTGGTGAATGAGGGAGGAAATTTTCCTCAGAATCCGGAAACTGTTTAAACCCTTGGTCTTAAAATTAAACTAAAATGTCGAAACCCGGGGAAAACAGGAATTACTCATCAGACTCAGAATTCAAAATCCGGAGCTGGTTGAATAATTTGACAAACATTAGACCTGAGATTTCAATGGCATGTGCTGTGATGCTGTAAACCGTAAAAACAGTCAATCATGGGACGAAATTCTCCGTTCTCCGTCAACACCATTTTTTGGTTTGATTTTTTTTCACATTTCATAGTTCATAAAATTCATTAGGATTCAATTTGTGATTTTACTAGCCTGAAAATTACTTGAATAACACTCAATTACTTTGCTATCTGAAACCTCAATTTCAATTTGCAATCGACTCTCAATAAATGTAACAGGGATTTTGCAAAACCATGCAAACAAATTTAGTTTCAGCAGCTTTGAAGTTTCCACACCTCACAATTTCTTCAACGTTCTTCTGTTTTTCTCACCCTGGAGATTATGTGTTTTTTTGGATGTCAGAAAGTGAACAGTGAACAGAGTACAGAAAAAGTGACAGAGGTTTTGTCTCATTCCATTCCAACCTCAAATATCTCATGCGCATGCTGGGTTATTTGAGACCGTTTGTTGTTCTGGGGAATTTTGTGGAGGTGGAAATTTTTTCAACTGTCCATGATTAATCTCTGTTTGAGACGAAAAGTAAATAATGATGATTTGATCTACTCCTTAAGATGGTGTTCCTACATTTCAAAATAATTAAAGCGGCGTTTAAGTTTTACATTTAAAATACTTTGAACTAGATACACGATGCACGTTGTGTAACAAAAAAAAGCGTCAAGATTCAACGCCACTCATTTTTTGACAAGCATCAATTCATTTCACGAAGGCAAAAGATGTTATAATCATCAGTATGTTGAGCAAGATAAACATTCGTACGTGAAGTTGACCAAGATTTTCTGCTTCTGATTAACTTAAATCGAACTTTCATAAAATGGGAAAACAATCAACTCATGCTTTGGCAATTCATCATGACTCATAACTGTTTTTAATTTTCTGTTTTTCTCTATTTTCCACCTCTCTTCTCTGTAAAGAGCAGAGCTACAAAAGTGTCAGTCAAATCAAGAAGCATGCAATTATAACTTTCCACCTCCAATTTTGTTTCCATTTCCCCCTTTTACCCTCCTTCACCTTTTCTCTCGGTCTCGTTTGTGGTTCATGATCTTGTTCATTTCGTAGCCGCGGGAAATTTTCCTCGGTTCCTTGTTCATCCTTCAACATTCAACACTCAACACGCAGAGCAGTAAATACAAAACAACTTTCATCTCCGTCTGCCGCCTGTTGTCCTTCAAAGACAAAGGCATAATTGAGTGTTTTTGTCCCTTTTAAACTCACACAAATAGAACCTTCAATTTCTGATGTCTTCTTACTTCTGCGGTGTATATATATTATAGTATGCATAATTATTTTACGTTTCTCCCTATTTTTCCATTCTGTTTCTTTACAAAAGCAAACTTTTTAAAAAGGTATGTCAATAGACCCGCAATTGAAAATTTCATCTCCCCTTCATTTGTTTCCATTCCACGTTTCATGCTTTTTCACCCTCTTTCAAAGTCCAGTAATGAGGCAGGGGGAATTTCGTTCCGTTTGTTGTTCCTCTTTCTGCATTCAAACCCAAAATCCAGCACGCGATGCATTAGAGCTTTCAGCGGTGTCTTTCGCCTGCTCCCTGACCAAAGCAAAGGCAAAGTAAAAGCAGGGATCGTTTTAGTTGTTATTTTGTTCCTTTTGAACTCAAGCACAGTGAATTTGTTCTCATTTGTGAAGAAAAGAGGCTTGACTATTGACTGCGTATTCATGAGATTCAAGATACAAGATCCGTTCAAAACTGTAAAGCAGATTTCAGTGTTGTAAATTTTAATGTAAGCTTTTCCATTTTCAACTCAATTCAACTGTGTGACTTGAAAAAAAGAGGAAGGAAAATCCTGAATTAAATTCAAACGCTGATCAAGCCTGTTCACTGTTCACTGTTCACCGTCCATTTCAAAGAACGGAGAGGTAAAACATGGAATTTGTGGAGTTTTGCTATTGTCGACTTTGAATAAATTTAAAAGTACAGAATTTGGCTAACAAAACACAAATCATTTTTTTTTTTTTACAGAAATTTGTCCACAAGTTCAAGTTCTCTTCATGTTAAAAATGAGACCTGGAGAAAATACAAAAAGAAATGGCCCAGCTCAAACTTTGACTAGGATGGAGCGCAAGTGCGCCCTCGGTCCCTATTCTACAAAAGTGCAAAGTCGGTACAGAGATCATATGAGAAAGCATTCAAATGAGAGGCCTTTACATTGCCCCGAGTGTCTTTACAAGTCCAAATGGAAATGTAATGTCAAAACCCATTTAAAAACTAAACACCGATCGCCCCGTTCTCAACGGTTTCCGTGCCAACATCCAGGATGCAACTACACTTCTAGTCAAAAGTCAAATCTCAGAAAACACTCAAGAATCCACTCGGATGAAAAGCCTTTCAAGTGTTCTCATCCCAACTGCGACTACTCCACAAGATACAAACGCCATCTCATTGTTCACACTCGAATTCACACTGGCGAAAAACCATTTGTTTGTCAATTTGAATCCTGTTCTTATGCCACAACCGAACTGGGTAAGCTTGTGAGACACTCAAGAACCCATACAAAAGAACGGCCGTTCAAATGCCCTGAACCAAATTGTGAATATTCAGCTACCGAAACTTCCGCTCTAAAGCGACATCAACTCACTCAACATCCAAAAGAGGGCGAAGACCGCCCTTTATTCAAATGCCCAATTTGTGAATACAAAGGGAAAAGTAAAGGACGTCTCTCAGAGCACATCGAACGTCACACCCTGGAAAAATTCTTCAAGTGTGACGAGCCCAACTGCAATTTTGAAGCCAAGACAAAAAGAGATCTCAACAGGCACAAAATTGTGCATTCTGATGAAAAACCTTTTGCTTGTCCAGTTGAATCATGTGAATACCGTTGTAAATTGAAAAGCAATCTTTCTTCTCATTTGAAGAGTATCCACAGTGAGGAGCGACAGTACAAATGTGAACTTTGTCCATTCCGAGGAAAAACAAGAAATTCCGTCACAAGTCATTTAAAACATGTTCATTCTGACCCCAACTTCCGACCGTTCAAATGTCCACAGCCAAAGTGTGGATACGCAGGTAAAACAGCTAGTGGGTTGAAAAGCCATCTCTTGGTTCATAAAAAGAAAACATAATACCCGTTGGTCATTTCGGGATTTTGATTACACAGGGCAGTCAGGAAATTACAAGCACAATAGAATACAAACCAATGATTTGCAGTTCCAAAAACAGATCAAACAAGAAAGTACACAAAGTTTCATTTGTAAATCTAAACATTTTTCGTTACCGTAGAGCAGCCTAATACTGTACAGGGCAGGGTAATACTGTACACTTGGTTTTATGCAAACTACAATAGTTAGAAAGCTGACATTTTTTGTCGGATCAGCAATTGACAAAACCTGATCAGGCAAAAAAAATCAGCTCTCTAACTATTGTAGTTTTCGTAAAATTAAGTGTACAGTATTACCCTGCCCTGTACAGTATTAGGCTGCTCTACGGTACTTGTAATTTGTCATGTAAACTAAAAATTAAACACCAATTCAAAAAGTAAATTTTTGCTACTAAATAAATCACATTTCACTTAATATTGATCGCAGAAAACTCACTGATACCGATTTGTATTTTAAACGGGACATTTCGCTGTCCACAAAGTGAAGTTTGCTTTCCCATTGTGGTGAATTCACATGGAAAAATAAAGCAAACGACGTCCAAGTTTGAAATAGATTCATCAACAAAAAATTTACTATCCAAATTCATAAAGCAGGCTGTGACATTTCAACGCCACTTATATTTTTCACAAACCTCGTCGGGATTCACTGTCTCAGATTCGTATTGCTTCTTGGGTGGTATACAACACACAGAAAAATAAAACGTAGTGAGTAATGAGAAGTACTGTGAAGATGTGATAAAGTTGAACTTCAACAAAATCCCCCATGAAAAAGAACTCCTGTACTTCTGTATGCACATAATAATTTATTTTGCTAATATTACTCGAAGGATTTGGTTTAAATGAATACATGCATCAAATTGCTCTCCATGATCACAGTACTATCGACTTTCAACAAATTAAACAAAGAGTCTATTGTTAGCTCTGCAAATACATTTATGTATGCAATTTGCACAATGAGTGCCAGCATTCATTTTCCGTGCTTCAGCATTACCAAATTTCCAACAACTCTCCCCATGTTTCACACACACACAACCTTGGCTTCGACCGTCTTGAATTGTTTTCTCCAAAGTTCAAACTAGTTTCAAAAGCAATTACGACAAGGAAAAACACATGAATTTCAACTCTACTACAAATTTCATGTGCTGTTTTGGCAGAGTATTTACGCTCTTCACTTTGGTACAAAACATGGACAATCGACAACCGGCAATTATTTATCATCCACTGAGGTAGTGACAGGAAAATAATAGCCCCTGAAACCAATTCATTTGTACTGTGTTTGTTTTTTAGGACAATTGAATAGTTAGGTAATGGGACCACCCAGGTTGAAGCCTGTTTTTATATAACAGAAATATTTTGATTGTTCAAGGCTCCGAATTGCGGACAAACAAATAAAAACAAATACGCAGACAAGAGAAAAACATGACTTTGTTCTTGTTTTATTTTACAATCCTCTGTGAAGACAGGGTTTTAAAGCATTTTAAGTCATTTGTATTTGAATTGGATGGTTCTCGAATCCACTGGAACAAGAAAAGTAACGAGAAGAAAAGTACACGATACACAATACAACACAGGAAAATGGCTGTGCATAAACCATGTTTTGCTTTTATTTGGTTTGTTTTTACACTGTGAATACATTTAAATAAACAAGACATCCAAATTTACTACCAATTTTCAAATGAATACGAGTTTTCATTGTACAATGTTTAATCGGTGCAGGTAAAAACAACCGTTTATCTTACATGGCTCAAATATTAAACATGCAAAATTGCTTTTAGGTTCAGTTTTTTCTTTTTAAAAAACAGAACAACGTAACTTTCTTTTCTAATTCAACTGAAGCGGATTTTAGTCAACAGTTCTTCTTGAGTTTGCACAAAAACGTCTGCTATGTAGCCAATAGACTTTTATCATGCTCAGATTTCAAGAAAAAATTCAAACATTCCCCAGTTTTTTCAGCTAATTTGGTACACTTAAAATAAGACAATTGTTTGGAAAATACCAAGGATTTTCAAAATGGATCGAGCAACTTTAAAAGCATTAAAATTGTACACAAATTATGGATTTGCTCTCGGATTTTCTCCGTACAAAATCATCGATCATGATAATTCATTTTCTTCTTCTTCTTCTGCATCCTTTGGAGAAGAAACTGGTGAAAATTCAACAACAATTCAAAATTGGTACGGCCCTCCAGATGAAGCTAAAAATAGGCAAAATACAAACAAAAGAGAAAATCCCCATCAAAATCGACAGCAGAACCAAAGGTCAAATAAAAAGGTCAAAAAAGGGCAAAATAATGTAAAAGGAAATTGGAGCTTCGTTATTGTCGGAGGATCTACAAAATCCGGACTTCGATGGCATCTCCTCCTCTTTTCAATGAGTCTTCAAATAATTTACATTTCCTTTCTCACTTTCCGATCATTTGAATCCCTGTTCGAGGAAAATGAGAGTTCTGAAGAGAAAATCAAGATTTTTTATCTCTTGGGGATTCTGACAACCCTCTTCTGTTTCCAAGTCATTCTCTTTCAATGTTACGGCGAGCACAATGTATATCTCAATGCTGTGAAGGACACTCTTTGTCATATTGAAAACTTGCATCAGAAAAATCGAGGTCAACGTCAAGGTCAAGGTCATGTCAAAAGTCGCTCCATCAAAAACTTTCTCCACTGCTCACTCCTGCTCATCATTTTAGTGTCTTTGATTAGAGGTTTTAGCGTTTTTCGTCCTGGGAGGTCAAAATTGTTGTTGACCTCACTTGCTCAAGAACCGGAAAAATTGCCCTTGTGGGTCAAACTCCTGGCGGCGCTGTTCCATTTCCACGTGAGCCGTTTCTCAGGCTACATTACTGGATTTCACACCAGAACCGTGATAATAATTTCTAAATGAAAGGTCAACATTTTGAAGGGTCTTTTCGTTAAGTTTTGACAAAAGGAAAATTGCTGAATCACTTTCCGTTTCTTGGGACAATAGGAATGAATGTTATCAATGAATACCAAGAAAAAATTCCAAAATTGATTTTGATACACTAATGAAATGAAAAACTCAAAAACTCTCAAATTGTAACTAGTACTTTGAAATATGGCCATCGACGTGGTATAAATTTGTTAGTTAGTTGTCATTATTTAACTGTGGAAAAGGCTTCGAAATTAATGGACAGGAACTCGGCATTTCATAGTGTCCGTAAATGAAAAAAAAACGTCATAAGCACCCTGATCTCAACTTCATCATGCAGCCTCCAAAAAATTCACAGGATGACTATAAACCCTCTTACAACTTCCTTCCAGATTTTACGGTCCTAGGTCAATCTTAAGAGTGCCAAATAAATTCGCAAACTTTTGATTAAGTATTAGCGTAAATGGGAGTGAACTTTAGATTCAAAGTTCGACAAATGTATGTGAAATGAGGATGCTAATTTACAGCTATACTTTTAGTTTAAGGTCTCAATTAAATAAATCCGAAAAAAATGTGCGGAAATTGTGCGTTTTGGCGAAAAATTTCAACTGAAGATTTCAAACAAGCCATCTTCAATCACATTGTACTTCTTCTATGTATTCCGTCTTTCATAATTTTTAAGCACAGTACATGTTGCTATAGGTTTTTTGTTTGTTTATTTGTAAAATGCAAACTTTTTCCAAACATGCAAGTCATGCAAATGTTTGCAAATTTTTCAAGTTTTTGCAATTTTTTTTCAGTTCAAAAAAAGGGCGCAATCCGGTCTATAATCATACCTTTAAACCTTAGAATTTACCCTTAAATTTTTCAACCCACAGGCATTGCGCTTTTTTTCTTGCTTCCGGACACTGTGCGCTGCAAAGAAAAAGTCACGCCTGAGCATAAGTCACAAACGAGTGCACGCTATAGAAAAACCCTTTGCCTGCTACTTTGAATCATGTGAATTCCGTTGTAAATTCAAATATGCTCTAAACGACCATTTGAAAACGCATAGCAATGACAAACCTTACAAATGCGAGCTTTGTTCATTTCGAACAAAACGAAGAGGAGGAGTTATGACCCATTTAAAAATTGTCCATTCTGATCCCAACTTTCGGCCTTTTAAATGTAAAGAGCCAAAGTGTGATTCCACGTTTAAAGCAAAAGTCAATTTAAAAAGACATCTATTGAGTCACGCGGGACGGAAAGAATGTGCTTGTGAATTTCAAAATTGTGATTATCAAACAATTGTCAAGTCCAATTTGAAGAGACATCAAAAGATTATGCATTATGCATAAAACAGGAAAAAATTGGATGTGTGAATTTGCAAACAAGTTGAAGAAAATTTTGACGGAGCATTTGAAAACTTAGATGAAACACGAGGGTAGAGCCGAGTAACCAACTTGAATACCAATCTTTAAATATCACAAGAAGAATGAAGAATGCTGAGAAAATCAACCAGAAGGGATGAAAAAATAAATGATCTGTGTTTTTTCCAATCCCGAAAGTGAAACAGCGTCACCCTGAGTTGATGAAGAAATTTGGATGTTTATTAATTTTGATTAAAATGTTAGATAATTAAATTCATTTAAAATTTAAATTGTTTAAAGTCTTCACTCAATTCTGACTGAAAACCAAAAGTGGACTCAATTCAAACCAAGTTTTAATAAAATGAAAATTTTGTTGAATTCCGACGCCGGCTGGAAATTCTTAGAACATATCTTGACTACCACCTCAAAGAATTTATCTCTGTATTGAATCCGCACCACATCACAACAACGTAATGTACGAAAAGTGCCTTGAAAATAACTTTTCTCGTTTGTATACAATTTTCGATGGCAATACTGTCTCTTGTTCATAGTTCCTGTTGTCTTAAATGTACCTGTTTGTGAATAACATAAAAAAGCCTGCATTTAGTAACGCCGCTTGTTTTTGTTCACGTTCTAACGACATAATCGTCATACAAAAGAATTGAATTGGCAACATTTCGGGCCGAATTTGTGCATGTTTTGGACACAAAGTGGTACCATATCAAAATGGGAAACGGGAAATAGGACTTTTTGAGAATATTTGTTATCGTCCCAGCCCTACAATTACAATTATTATGTAGACTTTACTAGGAATATTTACAATGCAAGTGGCATCATGATCCTCTTTGTGCTTCCTAGAAACCTTGGCAATCTAATCCGTGAATCCAGAATCCAGAATCCACCTTCCAAGAATTTACATTCTCCTTTATATTTTTCCCCTTTTGGAGTCCCTTCTCTTTTCTACTTCTAAACTTTTGCATACTGTGTACATTTTTTTATGTATTTATTTATTTGTGAAGACTTCTTTCAACACTTTAAAACGACTTGAGCTTCCTTCTTCCAGGTTAATTTCAATTCAGTTCAGTTCAGCTTACCGGTGTGTACTTTGTACTTATTTCAAAGTTTGTTGTCTTTATCCAAGGCTTTTTATCAAAACAGGAATCAAAAACTAACAATCAGTTTCAACTTGTAATTGAACCTGTAATTAGACCAATCAGAAAAATGGGGCATCAGGATTCTGATTTGAATTGGAAAATTGCTTACGAGCGCCTGGTAAATAATACTATAATTTTTGAGTTAAAGATTGGCCAAATTTTCTTCTTTTATTTTGAACTTTGGATTTCCACGCCTTGTTAAAATTTCAAAGTCCTTTTGTGGATTATTTTTTCTTGTTTTTGTTTTGTTGTTGCGCGTTTGTAGATGGCAAAAGTGATGGATCAGCTGGACTTGCAGATGAAATTTCTCCGTTTAAAGCCGACTCCTCTAACAACACTTTATAAAATTGTAAGATATTTTCTGGCACCTTGCTCGTAGTAAAAACATTTACCTTTTGTATTTCTTTTGTCGTGTGAATAAATAATTCCCGTACTCTTTTTAACTTGCCTTTATTTTGTGTTGAATTTGGTATAGATTAAAAAATTGATTCAAGCGGAGCAAACCAGATCATTGACATTGGAATCAGCATCGTCACAACTACAATCCCAACTTGAGTCTTCCTCTTCTGCAGGAAAAGACAGTCCCACTATTTTTAAAGCTTTGACTGCCCCCGGAGAAAGAACTCAAAAAAATATCAACGGCCAGGAAAATTTGAACACAACTTCTGCTCCAAAAATTGAGATTGAAATAACTGACATAGAAAGTGGAAACGGAGAAAATTTGGATGCAGATGCTGACAAAATAGAGAATAATGCTAAATCTCAAATGGAACAAATGCTCAATGTTCAAAGTGAACAGACTGATGCAGAAAATAACAACAAGCACACAGATGCAATTTCAAAGACATCTTTGGAGCAAAATCAAGATCAACGTGAAGATGACCCAAAAGAAAATCCACCATGTGAATATTCAGGAAAAAGAAAGGCTCTTCCCTCCACCCACTTAAAAACCCACAGCCCTACAAAATCCTTTGCCTGTTCATTCGAATCTTGTGAATATCGTTCTAAACTATAGGCCTCCCTTTCCATTCATTCAAAGACTCACAGTGATGAAAAGCAGTACAAATGTGAGGTTTGTCCATTCCGAGCAAAAATAAGAGGTGGTGTCCGAATTCATGTGAAAAGTATGCACTCTGACCCAAAATCCTGGGCTTTTAAGTGCATAGAGCCAAAGTGTGACTTTGCATCCAGAACGAAACAGAGTTTACAGCGACATCTTCTGACTCACAGCCAGAAGAAAAAGTATGCTTGCTCTTTCGCTGGTTGTGATTATTTGTCGCTTGTTAAGCAAAATATCAAAATACATGAAATGCTTATTCACAGCGAGGAGAAGAAGGAAAAATGTCGGATTTGTCTTTGCAGATGCAAAACAAAATCTACACTGACGATCCACATGAGAACTCACACAAAAGAAGAACCGTACAAATGCAAAGAACCAAATTGTGGATATCGAGCAAAACAGCCAGCTGCTCTTAAGCAACACCAGCAAAACCATCATCGTCAAACATCTTCAAGCGAGGAAAATATTCAAGAAGTTGCCACAGCGCAATGCTGAAACTGCTCCATGTTGCTCATACAGAAAGTTGTTCTTTGACGTGTTCCTCTCCGCCCAAACGCGCTGCAAAAGCAAGTGACGCATTGTAAAAGAGCTGATGTTTAAACCTTAAAAAGACTCAATTCTTTCTTTCATTCATCTTTTATTCTCATTTTATGGTAATATTAAATATTCCGTATCTTGCACAAATTATGTAAAAAATGTATCAACAGGAAAAGTCCAAAATAAACAAATATAATTCAAGACATTTAAAACGATTTCGTTCCGACTTTTTACAAACTTTGTACAATCACATTAAACTATGGTACATTGGGACTTGCAATTTGGATCTTGAGATTTGAAGACTTGTCACGCGGCATGAAACTTTCGAGTGGCGTTCAAATCCTGCATTTTCTCTCCTTCCTCTAAACTCCTTCATCGCCTCATCAAACAGACAAATATTGTATTTACCTCCTTCCAAAGCAAAGGACAGTTCATTTCAGTTCGTTTTTGCAGACGTTCCGTTTATCTCAAGTCAATTTGCAATTTGAGAAAATAAATTATCAATGGTAAACTTGAAAGCTGTTGTCTGCCTTTTATCGACTTTTGCCCATTGAACAGCATGTCCAACTTCCAATTTTAGCTCAACCCAAGAAATCATCAGCTGATTAAAATTCTTAACGGCAATGAAATTCTACAAAAAGCTAAATGATTAGACGTTCATTTTACAGCTAGGCAAAATTCAAACGGCGTTGTGTTGTAATGAATCAGACTCTGCCCAGAAAATCATGTGGAGTTTGTCATTTACTGCAAGCGATTGACCACACGAAAAGAATTTGTAGTTCGCATTTGTACAAAAAAGTATGCGAGTCAACGAGGAACGAGGTACCAAACGAAAAACTTGGACGCCGACTACAACAACTATCAGCATTTTGGCACTTTCCTATCATTAGAAAGAGTTTTTGGTTGCAATTATATTTTTACATTCCGGGTTACAAAATAATTGAACGAGTCAACTGACTATTGTTTAACCGTTCCATTTTTACCAATCCGCAAACTGTGTACATGGCCTCAGGGTTCCCTGTAAACAATTTGTAAAAGTCGTCAAGCTCTTGAAAATTAAAATTTTTGAAGGTGATCAAAAAATATTTTTACGCACAGCTTCAACGCCATTTTAAGTTTTGATACGTGTTACTAACATGACAGTCAAGAGATTAAGTGTTTTTCAAAATTTCAAGCCAGTTGATGCTTTCAGAAGTACCAACCGCAAATGAAAAGTGCGTTGGAATAATTTAAAGTTGCCCAGTTCACAAAATCAAGTTTACGTTTTAACATGAAAATCATAAAAACAATGTGAATGGGGTAAAAACTAAAAGCATGTTTTTTGCCTTGCTCTGTGGTTTAGTTTTTCCATCTTAAACGATGGCCTCAATTTTATATTCAGTTTCAAGAACCATTTAAAGGTTTGTTGGGTTTTTGAGTTAGTTCTTTACAATCATAAAAGTGTGCTCAAAAGTACAAGAAGAAAATGAATGAAGACTTTTGAATCTTTTGTTGGTTTGGGTAGTGGCATTGCGCATTGCATGTTGCATGATGCTGAATAATGAATAAGGGGTCATTACTATTGAATTGCTACAAAAACTCACCAGAAATGACAAATGAAGTTGTAATTTTAAATGCCTTTGAAAGGGATGCGTTAAAAATAAGAAGAAAAAATCTAAATCGTGGCAAATGCACGATTTGAACGCGCTCTTTGAATGCTTCATCGCGTGAGGGTAGCGCAAGCCTAATTTCGACAAACTGCCCCACACCTCCATGATCCACTTTTTTTGTAAGTTTTATTAAGTTATAGAACTGCGTTTAAAAATTATAGTACCACCTTAAACAAGTGCTCGGCAGCCTTAACCAGCCGTAATACCACTTTTGGTACCTATAGTACCAACATAAAGTACTATAGTACCATGTTGTACTTGTCCACTTTTTGTCCACTTTTTGTCCACTTTTTGTCCACTTTTTGTCCACTTTTTGTCCACTTTTTGTCCACTTT
>JAQGBI010000348.1:0-17987 GCA_034698325.1 Sminthurinus elegans | reverse complement strand
ATAGCAAATGAAAATCCGCTCGTCTCACCTGTTTTCCTTGCTGTTTTCCCCGTATGAAATAAAAGCCCAGTCCAACGAGAACAAAAAGACATGAGATGAGCACTCCGTAAATCAGCCCACTACTTTTGTCTTCAGACGTGGATTTTGACGTGGATGCGGAATTCTTTTCATTTTCTATGAAAAATACAAATGTACAAATTTCCAATGAATAAATAAAAGAGGCTGTCCGAATTGCAAAATGAAAAATATTGAAAAGAATAAGCATTTTTTGTGAAGAGTACCGATTACGAAATCGAGTCGATCCACGCCCAAATGATTTTGAACTACGCACGAATATTTCAAATTTGAATCCGTGGAGTCACTGGAAATTTCGGAGGAATCATCCAAATTTTGTAGTGGTAGATGAAGAACTGATTTTTCAAAATCACTTTGATCTGTGGAACTTTCCGTGCCGACGGTGTAGAAAATCTCCTGAATGACCAAGAGAAAAAAAACATGTACTTTTTGCAGGATTCGGAAATTTGCAAAGTTTAAAAAAGTTTGAAATTTCTGATTTGTGCAGTACTTTTCCGTTTTTCAGCCAAATGACGTAAGGCATTGGATTTCCTGTGTATTCACAAACTAGAGAACGAAGGCCGTGACCATTCAAATTGACGGTGGAGACTCCATTTGGTTTCTCAATCCTCGGCTTTTTCACGTCTAAAATTGAAAAATAAACAAACAAATAAAAAATAAATACTTGAATTTGAAATAAGAAGAACATGCTCGAAAAATTACGACTCAAAAAAATGAGAAACTGGAAAATTGAAAAACAAAACAGACCAAGATCAAAATAATAATCAAAGCGATCGTTTGAGTTGGAGTTTGATTTCGAATTCGAAGTTCCATCGAGTTGTAGAGGACTGCATGAAAAATTTCCTTTGGTTATGATTTGAAATCTGAGAAAAGAAATGGGGGAAGTGATCCAAAACTCAGAGTGCTGAGAAATATCCAAAAGGTTCTACAAAAAATACAGTAAAATTTGAATGCACAGTTTTCATTTTTCAATGGAATGGAAATTATGAAATTTCTAAAACTTTCTTACAAACAGTTTTCTCTTGATGCTTTGTGATTCTGTTTTTGTATGAGAAGGGGACAAATTGCATCCCATTTTTGAATCCACTTGAAACTCTGAACCATTTGGTGATTTTACTAAAAGCGGAGAAGGCGGATCTGCATTTACATAAAAAAATCATTGTAGACAAAATTCAATTTCTGATTCAGCTATCAATAATTTTAACTAAATAGATTTTTGCGCCATGTTGAAAGAACAAGCAAACAAAATTCTTGTTACCAATGACAATGATGTTGGTAGTTGTGCGAACTATTTCAGAGTTGTCCAGTCGTCGACCCACGCAGCTAAAGCTGTCAATATCCTTGGGCACACGAAATCTTTTGGCGCCTTTATTCCAATACGCTGATTGACTGTTTGCAGAGGGTTTGAAATACAGCGCAGGATCTTTTTTCATACAATTCAAAATCAAAATCAAAATCCAAGTACAAAATATATTTTAATTTCATGTCACATTTACATTACACTTTAATAATTCACCATCAAAAATGCAAGCATATTTAATATTTAATTAAGATAAAAAATTATGCATTTAATTTTATTTGTATTTTTTCGGACCGATTTGATACTCTGTTCCATTTTTTGTCCTCGCTTCAACTTTGATACTTTTCAAGTCGATAAAAAAAGTGACGGCGGTGCAGGTGATGACGAGTTGTTCATTTGTGTAAACAACTTCTGGCTCAATTTTTTCACCCTCCCTCCTCAAGACGAGTTCCTGTCCACTGTAAGAGATTCCCAGTTTGATCATGGTGGAGTTTGGAGGTTTGTGGGAACTGAGAAGATGAGCTAGAATTTATAGTTTTTAGAATATGGAATTTTGAAATGTTGCCGAGTATAAATTTTAAGTTAATGGATTGTAAAAACAAGATTACTTTTAGCGTCCACTCCATTGTAAAAGTAGTCGATTGTCACTTTTGGTTTTGGTGGAAAAGCCGAGGACCAGGACGACAGAGAAGAGCTGCATTTTATTATCCCTGATTGCAGTGTCCACGTCACGGGGACTTTCAAACATTTTTCAGTTCCGGTTCCGGTTCCGGCTCTGCCATATGAGCGTGTGTAGTAGGCCATTTGGCGGGAAATACAATCATCCCCTCGAGAAATTTCATCATGAGTTGTACAACTCTGTAAATCAAAACCAAAAAAACATAGAACAGGGAAACAACAAAAGAATTATAAAAAAAATTGTAGATGGAATTTTACATCGATTTTTTACTCTAGTTTTTATTTTAAGATTACAGTTCCGTTGATGAAACAGGACAATTTATTTCGGCACTCGAGGAAAGTTCCGTCACATTGCATGACGGTCAAATTGGAAACATCCACTCCACGACATTCGACCTTTCGCTGGAAACGATATTCTCCAGTTATTCCAATCTCATGTGAATCCGGGACAGTTTTCTTAGTGCCAGTTCTAATTCCAGTTCCAGTTGTTCTGGACGTGGTTCTAGTTGGAGTTGACCAAGTTCCAGGCCGGCGTGTTGTATATTCATCAGAATCAAACCAATCTTCATAACTACTCGGATCAGCCCGAGCACAAAATGCACATAAGCAAAGTAGGAAAATGAGGGTGAAACCAAAACCGAGGAATCGCCCTGGTTGAAATTCTGGGGAAAATTTCATTGTTTTTGTTCAACTTGTATTAATTAAATCTTGAAAAATGTCTCGAGTCTTGAATCTTGAGCTTTGAGTAATTAATAAATTAAAACTTGTGGAGAGTGGAGAACAAAAGTGAGTGGAAAATAAAATGGTCAAGTTTCAAGTCAGATCACAAAGAGGCTTGATAAGTTCAAGTTAGAGTTGAGAATAGCAAAACCAAACCAAAGGGCGGATAAGAGAAAATCGGAAGTGCAAAAGGATAAGACGGTGATTCCAACTTCCTGTGCAACTCGATTCTACATTCTACATTCTACATTCTCGATTCTCAATTCTCGCTACTCGATCAAAAGTAAAACATCTAAAACCTCAAGACGACTGCGTCATTGAAAAATTATGTCATTTGAGTTGTGTGTTTTTTGTATGAATCACGAATGGCAAAAACGTCTCCAATAAAGACGAAGACTTGAATTGGAATTTTTTATGTACATGCAAGATGCAAATCAAGTTCAATTTTGATTACTGGTAAATCCTTTTGCATTTTTACTCCTTTGATTTATAAAGTTGGGAATCTAGAGTCGAGAATTCAGTGTGAAAAACTGATGACGCAACCGGAAAGTAGCAGAAAAGGAAAACAGGAAGTTGGCAATGTTTTTCACTTTACACTGTGATTTCACAGAGCTCGTTTCTCAAAACCAAGAGTTTACTCATTCTAAATTCTAAACTACATATGAGATGAAAAGTAAGTAGAATAAGAAACAAAATTCAAGTCACAATTATGAATCAAAGTCCATGAATTTGTAAATTTGTGTGATGAATTGCAAACAATGGAGTTTTCTCATGATTTTTCTAAGGTTTACTTTTCATTGTTCATTATCCATTCCCAGATTCAAGATTCAAGTCAGCCAAAGAGAAGCCTAATGTAGAGGATTTTGAAGCATAATAATTTTATTCATTTTCACTTAAAAATTAGCATTTAATTTTCCATTGTGAATTGTACATTTTGAGAGTAAAATTTGTTTGTTGGTAAAATACAAACAGTCACAGACAATCAGTTTCATAATATATTATATTACAGACCACAGACCACAGGACAATCAAATCAAAAAATGTAAAACGCCATTTCATTTTTCATATTTCACAGACGCGTATAAAAAATGTACAGATTCGCATAAGATTCACACTACAATTTATAATTTAGAAAAGTTCCGAGGTAAACATGGAAAGGTTGAAAATTGTCGGATGAATAGAAAAAATAAAATTATTTGAAGATTGAAATCTCCTTACACATTACATTTGTTATTAATATTACTGTAAATTATTGGTCACCTATTATAAATTACTATTACGACTTGCGACAAGCACGAAACATTTTACGTTTTACATTTTCCGTCTTGAATCAAAAGTATCGAAATATTATACTTGCGCTTACACATAATCAAAACCTGTTTATTTACTAACACTTAAATTTAATGTTCATTAGTAAAAGATTAAGTCTTATTATATCAATTTTTAGAATCAAGATTTATCCATAAGCTGATTTTGTACTTTGTAAAAGTAGGTACATTTGTTTCTGGGTTTTGAAGACATTTTAAAGGGGTATTTTCGGAAGTGTTGAAAATTAGGAACTGGGCTCAACAGTCCCAAATAATGTTTGTAGTATGTTCCTCCAATCTTGCATAGGGGGCTAGAGGTTGTAAAAGCGTCCGGAAGTCTAAAATAAAAAGGAGAAGTGAAAACAAGAGTATTTTAAAAAGTGTGTTTTACTTTTATGCTAAAAACTCTAAAAAAATAAGTAGCATTATTTATGATTTTGAGATTGAAAATGAACAATGGAAATTTAAAGGTATTGGGACACAAGACATAAAAGGCACGGAATTGATTAATTTTTCTTTGTTTTTTACCACTTGTCCACTGGGGAATATTGGGAAAATGAATGGTAGCTTTCAACTCTGGCTTCAGATTGATAGCATGAAGAAAACTGAGGAGAGAAACAGGAGACCAAACAGGATGTGAAATGCATCCTGTCATAAAAATATCCAGCCGCTTTAACTCTGCAAAAAAAATTAATAATAATGAAGCGGATAAAATGACGACCAGCTAACGGGGAAAAATAATGAATAATGAATAAATAGCATTTTCAGTCTTCAGTTGGTAAAGTAAAAACAAGAAAACATTAAGAGGCAGTTTTTCCATAAGATGCAAATTGGAGTTGATACTCTTTTGAGCAACTCTTACCTTTTAAACTATGGAGATTTGGCCAAGTTCTACCATTCAAAATTTCCTCTGTCATTATCTTTTCCGGTTCCAGTTTTCTCAGCTGCTCACATTTTTCTGGTGACAGACCGGTCAAAACCGGGTCCAAGTCAAATTTTGGATGCTCATCGTGAAAGATGAGGATTTTAAGAAGGATCAATTTTGGCCACCCGGTGAAAATCTGTAGAAGAACTTGATCTACATCTTTCCATTTCCCCAATGTGAAGCTCTGGACATTTGGAAATAAAGTGAAGAGCCATGGAAACCATCTCCAAGGGAGCAATTCAAAATTTGACAGCCGCTTACCACCGAGTTCAAAATTGACCACTGAGCTCAAGACACCGCTTTTCCGAATGTTTCCGGGCGAGGCAGCAAAAGAATCGAAAACACTTGTCAACCAATAATTGCATTCAAATTTGACAGTTTTTAAATTAGGAAGAGAATCCTGCTGAGAATTCTCCAGAAATCGAACGAGCTGACTCATTTCACTTGCACAAGCAATATTCAGATGAATAGTGGAGAGGCGGCTGAAGGACTTGAACTGAAAAAATTGAAGCTCAAAGTAAGTGAAATCTATCTTGATAATTCGGAGGGACTCTCGACTGGATTCCAAAATCAAATAAAACAGCTTGACCCATTCTGAATCCTTTAGAAACGGTTCAATTTCAAGTCGCTCCAATTTTGGTTTTGCCTGAGCAAGTACAGTAAAGTGATTCAACGAGCCTGGATCACACTGCCAACAGTCAAATGTAAGAGTTTTGATGAGGTGACTTTTATGTTGAACGATTTCGGACGGAATTAGAAAAGCTTGCGAAAGACGGATTCCTTCAATTCTTTGTAAATTTGGAACTGGCCAAATCATATCACCAGAATCCAAATCAGTGTCAAAATTTGAGATCTGATTCAAAAGTAAGTTGTTGTTGCTGGAGGACTCGTCGAATGTGATACCCGATGTAATTTTAAGAATCTCAAGATTTGGAAATTTTCCAGCTCCCACCAGCTTCCAAAAGGTTTCACATGGACCAATTTTCAGGATTTTAACTTGGTGACCAAAAACGGAAGCAAATTCATCCATGTGTTTCTCATTCAGGTATTCACAATTGAATTCAATCCAGGAAAGGTCATCCGATTTCATCAGGATGTTAAGATAACACGGATTACCCTTCCAGCTAAACCAAAACTTCACTTTGCAGCACCTTTTTCTTCTGAGTTCCGAATTAGCCAAGTTTTTCCAGTCTTTACAAACCAGTCGAGCCGTTTTCAAATCAGGAAAGTTCAAGTGAGATATGATATTTTTGAGAATCTGCGGATAAGATATAAAGTATAAGAAAGGACAGTTCTAGTTACTAAACTTGACTCAAACATCAAACATTCATTATGGGGAAAAACATTTAAACTTGCATGTGAATGAACAACTTTTTGTCACTCACCAAATGATTTGAAGCGGCTTTAAATCTCAGCGGTGCAAATTCATCAAAAAACATGATCTTCTCCAGGTCCATCATTTTCCTTGTCTTTTTAGTTGTTGAATGATGTTTCCAATTCCTTTGGAAAAATTCCCCTTGACTTTGATACGACTTTTGTTGTTGTCTCCATTGAGAATTCCTTGTCCTCTTCTTCATTTTCCTCTGATTCTGTAATACAAATATCAGATAAAAAATGACATTTACACAAAGGAAATGCCACTATAGTTTTTTTCCACCTTTGGAATTTTATTAATTATTATGTAATTATTGGTTACTTTCACATCTATATAAAAGGTACAAACTTACCGAGAACATGATGAAACTTTGAAATAAAAACTGCTCTTTCCTTTTGTCACTTGTATCCAAGAATTTATGATCCAGATTCGAAATTAGCTTTTTCCACTCTCCACACGCACAAATAAGCTAAAGTTTGTCTTCTATCTTTGAATTTTCTCTCAATTTTATTGTAAAACTGGTAGCTTAAAAATAGCAAAAAACTTGGTTGATTATTTATTTATGATTTATACACAAAAAATTTATTGTAAGTTTGCAGACTGGACTCGACTGGAAAGATAAAAGAAATGAAATGCCTTTGACAATAATTCGCTACTCGATTTCAACGGAAAAGTACAAAAGGCAACAAGTCAAACAAAGAACAAAATTGTTTGAAAGTATATTTAAAATTATTTTTGTTTCAATTATAAGCTCAAGTAAAAAAAATGCTGCAAGAACTATGTATAACTACATGTAAATTCAACTTAACAGCTGTAGTTAAACAAAACTCGTGATGTTTGTGGATTATGGAAAAGAGAAAGGAGAAGAAATATCTATACAAAAAACAGTATAGTTGTTGCAGTAATATTTATTGTACATTGCACACACTACACATGAAAAGGGTAAAGAAAGGTGCCTTGTATGCGTTTTGTTATTGTTTACATAAAATACAAAAAATGTAAATGAGGCTCGATTGAGTCATTCTCATTTAACTCGAGAGCCAAGAGTCAAAAGAGGATTAGTCAAATTAGTCAAGTTTTTCCCGTTCAGATAAAAGTTTAATATGACTTCGAGGCAAAAAGTACTGCGAGCAAAATGAAAATATTTTAACTTTAACTTTAAGATAAATTAATAGACAAAGAAAGTGATTCATTCGGGATTTTCATAAATAGTAAAAAATGTTTTTCATGCCATTTGACTATAAATTTCTGGTAAGATCAAAACACATTTAGTTTATAATTTAGTCATGAGGAGCTGTGACTATTAAAACAACTTCTTTAAATCAAAATCTTCTTTTCTTGTTATTTTACGGCGTTCTGGACTTTTGCCTCATGACATTTTTAAACTTGATTCCAAAAACGTTGCATTTTGAGTCATATTCACCATATTTCATTGCACGAGTTTGAAGCCGTTTGAAAAAAAATGAAGTAGTTAGTCCACTCCAATTATCAGATAGTAGGCAAATTGCAACATTGTGCCATCAACACAATTTTACGATACAACTTTTTGCCCTGTATAACATTCGAAATATTTTCACTCGCTTTCTTTTTGCAAGTTACACCAAAGAAGTGAAAAATCATAGAATCGTTCGTTCATCTGGCACCGTCAAATGTCAATTGTATATTATGCTTATTCTAAATTCTGAAGCAAGTGGAATTTCGATGTTCTCATGTTTTACCCGCTGCCATGACATGGTCGCCAATATTCAATAGTATGAATCAAACCTAATTGGCATTTTGATAACTCATCTTAACCACTTTTGAGATCGGATATTGGATTGATGAACAACATGAAGCACACGTGTTCTATTTATAACTACAAAAGTGAAAAGTAAACATAAATATTTTGGGATTCATTTGCTTCTTTTGTGTGCCATTTTTATTCATATCGATCGATTCGTGAAATGCTTCAACTATACAAGTAGAAACAAAATGACACTTCATGCATTTAACATTTTACCTGTGTAAATAAAAAAATAAAACTTACACAACATTATGCAAAGTGTGTCAAACATCCAATAGGAAAAACGCCGCAAATTTATACTAGCATTTGTTCAGTCCACAAAATTACTCGTTTTCTAAATTTATCACAGCTACAAACCTGTAGCAATTTACCACTCGTGCGGTTTTAATTTTTAATTCTATACGAAATAACAATAAAAACTTTATGCCGACTGTCTACAGAGAAAAGTCCTAAATTTGTATCACTTCACTGGATTTTCCTCCTGGGGTATTTGTTGAAATGTTCAACTTATTTGCGTATTTCTTTGTTCTAAAGTTAAGTTTGTTTCTACAACTAAAACAAATTTCAGCCACATCCATAGATTTGTCTGTAGAAAAGATGAAAAGGGTGAATTTGTCTTCAATACTCACGGATTTCCAAAGAGTCAAAGAGGAAAATTTCCTTGGCTTTGGTTTTGGAATGGGAAATTTTTGGTTTTATTTCAGGCAGTACGAAGATATTTTCAGTGATATCGATTTCACAGCGCATCTTTCGATTCCGCTTGTTCTCAGATCCAATCACTGTGCTTTGAACAAAAACAAAAATGAAAATTGCACTTTAACACCATTGAAAGACAAAACCATTGAAAAAGACGCATGCGTTGTGTCTCAGTCAAAATACATTCTCAGTTTTATCCAGCTCCTTTTTCTTCCAAGTTTTGACTTGGACCAAGACATTTTTCAGCGTATTCGAAAGACTCAAGATTATTATGAAGGTTGCTTCACGACCATCCAGGATTTCTATACACCTTTTGATGAAGAGCATTGTTTAGGAGCAGCAGCTCGTCCAAAAATCCTCTTTGTCCTTGTTCCTCAATTTCAATTCTTCTACGATCTCAAAAATCAACGGAAGCAAAACTTGGACTACGACCGATTAAAATCAGCACTTCGTCTCCGCGGCCATGAAATGGGTAACTCGAAATTTTCTCTGGAATTCATCCTCAGTTTACAAGAACAAGATGAAATCACAACTCCATCATTATCGTTGAAAATTTCCCGCTTCACTGCTCCATCTCATGGCTGCTACATTCACTATGACGACGACATTAAGGGATTTGGAGAATTCGTTCCGTTTGATTGCTCATCTTCAAAAGAGCAGTCGTGTTTTGGATTGATGATGGACGCATTTCACTCGGCGAAGAAAATCCCACGTAAAATTGACGTAAGAATTCAGCCTGATTTTGAGATACAAAATCCACATGCAAAAGAAATATTTCAATTCCTCCTTTTTTCCATGAACACTTCAATTTATTATGACGATGAAGAGTGTGAAAACTGCTTTGAGAAGACTCATTTACGTGGATACAACATTTTTTCAGAGCTGGAAGAAATTGTTGGGTTTCAAGACGGACTTCAAATACTTCTCACTGGAGCTCAAACTTACAATTTCATCACGAGTGACAGCGTGAAACAATATAAAAGTGGATTTGACATCTTCTGGATGCCTTTTGAACTTCCCGTCTGGATTTGTATTTTGACCGCGTTGCTCATCAGCATTTTTATCCTCTGCCTCCTGTTTGGCAACGGGAAACCACAGGATTTTCTCTCGTTAATTTCCATGGGTTTCGAATCTTTGCTGTGGATTTTACGAATACTGCTGGAGCAACCCGAAAAAACCTCTCCAGTGAAGACCGCAGAGAAAAACAAAGTCAGTTCTATAATTTTTGCCACGTGGCTCATTTCTGGATTTTTCCTGGTGAATGAATATCGCGGAGTGATGCACGCGGATTCCACAGTTCATCATCCGAGTGAAATGAGCTGGAAATTCGGCCGAGAACTGATTAAACCGTCAGCAAATTTTCAAATGTATTTCAGTCGTCTTGGATTTGGTGACGAAGCAGATTCGTCAGATCTGACGCCACACACCATTTTCGAAGACCTTTATTTTTCCATGAGCTCTGAGAGCTTTCCCTATGGCTCTGTGATAACCATGCTCATTGGTCTAAACGCCAACGGATGCTCCGAACGTTGCAATTGGTCAAAAATATCTGTAGATTGCCTTCAAATTCCAGAGTGTGCAACGATAATTCAAGGTGCGCGAATTCTCAACCACTCGACCGCAGTCGACGCTGCTAAAGTTCCAAATCTCGTCCACAAAGAACTAAAACAAGAGAAAACGGCGTTTCTCTTCCCATCTCAAGACTTTGACCATTTTTGGCACATTTTTCAAAAGGAAATGGAAGAAAGTTCTGATTCAGGCCTCATATTTTCCCACAATCGACAGAGTTCAGGAGTTCAAGACGACTCTTTCATGATCAACAAGGGATTTGAACTCTCCACTTCGCTGACGAAGCATGAACCCAGGATTTTTGTGCAGAGGTTTGAAGTTCTCATGAGTTCCGGGATTTTTTGGCACTGGGAGAAAAATGCGACTGTAAAAACGAGAACTAGCATGAAAAATATTAATAATGAAACTGAATGTGATGCGGATGACAGAAAACCAGACAAAAACATGAATTCTGTTCACACTTTGTCCCTTCAAAATTCAGGGATTCATCTCGTATTTTATATTCTGTTCATCTGTCTCATTTTTCCTAGTTTTTGCTTCTTTTTTGAAGTGGGGCTCAAGACTTTTCATCGGCGTAAATCCAAAAATTGTAAAATGAGAACAAGTTTAGTGTGTCATCAGGATCAAAAATTGTACAGCTGGATTATATAAAAAATCTAGCATCTAAAATGCATCAGCTTTTAACTTTTGTAATGTTTGGTTGCCATGACAACGGAAATGTATTTCATTATTTATGATAAAAAGGACAGCTGTTCTTTTTTCTAGTGTAAGAAAAGATAATGAGGAAATCCATTCCTTTTATTTTGTTTGGTTGCGTGAGATGAGACATTAAAATTTCCCCCTCCACATGAAATGTTTACAAATACTTTTGTCCATAAAAGTGTTTACTCTTTTTGTACTCGAATCTCAAATGCATTTCAACAATCTCGATCGATCGGCTCAGTCGGCCATCCCTGTTTATTCATTTTTTATAGTTTCTTGCTCCATGATTTAGTTGAGCGCCGCTCATATTTTTCACCCGTTGCAACACGCGCTTGAAGCAGAAGACAACTACTGTATAAATTGAGCATAAATTTCATTGATTAAAAAACACCTTTCGTTTCTACTTGTACGGGGCATTTTTTTAATCTTCATTTTTCTACAAAGAAAAAGAATTTCTGTTGCTGCTCTTGAAATCGATTTTGATTCTAATCCGAATTTTTCCATACATTTAAACCACAAGCCACAAAATGTGGATTTGCATCCCATCTTCAAGAATCTGACTCAAAATTATTGGTTTTACTCTCGAGACAACGAGGAAATATTTGACTACGCTGACATTTCAACACCTTTTGTCCACCGCTCGAATAAATGTGTTATTGAACACGGTGAAAATTGTACCTCTTCTTCACTCCAGAAAAAGGCACAGGAAAAACATGTTTGTGTCGTCAGCTCTTCAAAATTTCTGCTTCGTTTTGTCTCTTTTGTCTTTGCTTCAAGTCATGATCTTTCGAGTGAAGTGCTGGGCATTTTAATGCACATGGGCGATCACGATGAGTGCTTTTTGTCCATCAAGAATTTTTTTCTACCGCACGATGATGAACACTGTTTAGTGACTGTGGGTCGACCCGATTTGGTGATTGTCCTAATTCCTCAACCTTTGAATCTGAACGAAGAAAATTATGAAGATTTGACGGCGGCGCTGATTCGCAGAGGTCATCAAATCGGAAGACAAGAATTTGCTCTAGAGTTTTTAATTCCGCTAGATGTCTCTGAAGATGAGTTTTCACTTTCCGTTTCACGCGGTTGGTACATTCACTACGATCTTAACATTCATAATTTTGTTCGGTTCATCCAATTTTCCTGCGTTAAAGCATCTCAATGTTTTTTAACAATGATGGAAACTTTCGAAAAATCAAGAGAAATCAGCAGCCAGAAAGAAACCATTTTGAAAGTTGACTCGGAAATGCTGGAGGAAAAAACTTATCGAGAAGACATTGTCCAATTTATATTTAGCGGTTTAAATATAACAATTTTCTTATGCGAGTCATCCGTTTGTTCAATAAGTGAGGAAATAGCGTACATCGATTTATACTTCCTTCTCATCCAACTTGAACATGTTTTGGATTCGGCAGATTGCATTCAAATTATTTACACGGGAGCTCAAATCTACAATTTTATCACGAGTGATCTAGTTCAACAGTACAAAACTGGATTTGAATTTTACTGGATGCCTTTTGAACTGCCCGTCTGGATTTTCCTGCTCTCTTTTTTGGTGGTCAGTGCTTTTGTCATCGTCATTTCTGGTTTTTGTGGAGCCAAATTTCTGTCACTTGTTTCCATGGCCTTTGAATCGATTTTGTGGATCTTTAGAATTCTCATGGAGCAGCCGGATAAAAATCCACCGAACACCGAGATAAAACGCAGATCAATTGGTGCTATAATTTTTGCCACTTGGCTAATCGCAGGATTTTTAATTGCGAATGAATATCGTGGAGTTTTACATGCGGATTTTGCAGTTCAAAATCCAAGTGAAACGAGTTGGAAATTTTCCAAGGAATTTTTAGACAATAATTTTCATATTTATTACAGTCAAATTGGATTTGACTATGAAATTGATGGTGATTTTCCGTTTAATCAGGGACCATTTGAAGATGTTTATCTCACTCAAAATGCTGAACATTTTCCACCGTACGGTCCTAAATTTGGCCAGGTCATTTCTTTAAACTATGACGAATGTTACAAGTTGTGCAATTACACCAAACTTTTAAAAAATTGTCGTCACATCCCGATTTGTCAAAAAATGTTTCATGCAGTTCAAGTGCTGAATCAGACTGCTGTCGTCAACGCGACGATTCTTTCGAGTTTCATCCAGAGTAAATTGAACGAGCCAAAAACAGCGTTTCTCTCCCCATTTGAAGATTTTTACTACTACTGGAAAATATTTCAAGATGAAGTGAAAAACAATCCAGGTTTGAATTTCAAATTTGCGCATAATCGAAATCAAAAGTCTGGAGCAAAAGATGAATCTTTCATGAAGGTCAAAGGTTATCAACTCTCAATTCATCTGACGAAACATGAACCGCGGATTTTCGCTCGGAGATTTGTCTCCTAAGCTCCGGCATTTTTTGGCAGTGGGAGAAAAGTGCAAATTTTAGTGTAGTTGCAAATCGAATTGAAATTGAGTCAAATTCGGATCTGATTTCATTCCAAATTTTATCCTTTCAAAATTCTGGGATTCATCTTGTTTTTTACACGATGCTCATGGGAGTTTTGCTTTCTACTGTTTGCTTATTTGGGGAATGTGCGCCCAAAATTTGTCATTTCGGCATAGCAGTTCAAAAATGTTTGGATGAACTAAAAAAATTTAAACGTGTTTTGAATCAAGTGAAGATTGAATTGATAAAATTACTAAATGCTGCAAAAATAGCAAAAACGAATGCAAAACGGAAAACAAGGCATGAGAAAATTTGAAAAGTAAATGAATTTTTATGCCGAATTCGGACGTCGTTTGTAATATTATTCAGTGTTTTCTGGATCAAGCCGTAATAGATTATTCATAAATCGTTTATTCCACGACTCAGTTCAAAGAATCCACACATATTTGTAAGGTTTGATGAATGGGGATGTTTCTTCCTTATGCATTCTTTTTCTGCGCAACCGAATTTCCTCTCCATTTTATTGTACGTTCATTCTGCATTTCTGCATTCCTTATTCTAATTAGTAAACCAACGCCATAAATTCCTCAACTCTCAACTCACATTCTCCAGTTTCTTATCAGCATTTTGCCACTAAAGTTTATTAGGATTTTATAATGAACAAAATTCTTCCAATGTACAATTTTTCTCTGCAAGTTTTCCGCATTTTTTTTTCATCCTCAAGCGATAGTAGAAAATGTAGAGATTCACCTTTCTGTTGCTCTTTGATTCAGCATCGATGCACATCTCATGTAAAGTTGATACTCTGGAATTTTAAGGTGCACGCCGCGTTGAATTTTTCCCCATGATTCCAATATTTACAAACGTCTTTTTATCGACGGTAAATAGCAAATGGTAGACACCTTGTAATTTGTATGTAGAAATAGTTTGAAGCCGTTTGAGTTTGTATTGAGCGTTCGTGGGACATTAGACTACTAGAACCCCACTCGACAGTTATTCGTGAAAGCACCACAAAATACGTTGTATGTTGAAGGCAATTCGTGCAATAAAACACAAATTGATTCACTGCTGAACAAATTTTTTTTCTGATATTGTGATAGAAACACGTGACTTTTAAATCTAGCTAAAGTCGTCTTTTCTTCTTCTGTGAGGGTGCTCTTGGCTTTTGCCTTTTTAAACCTGATTCCAAAAAGGTTGCATTCTGATTCATATTCACGATCT
This sequence comes from Sminthurinus elegans, assembly GCA_034698325.1. NCBI lineage: Eukaryota > Metazoa > Arthropoda > Collembola > Symphypleona > Katiannidae > Sminthurinus > Sminthurinus elegans. The sequence goes on along the minus strand of JAQGBI010000348.1, from coordinate 3,201 downwards.
TTCACTGCAAGAGTTTGAAGCCGTTTGAAAAAATGTGATTATTCATTGCACCTAGAATGGAACAGATCCAAGGCAACAATTTACTGGAATGTGTAATATTTATTTATCTCCACTCTCCTTGTTTTTACAAGCTTCAAAAGTGTTGAGAAAAATTACAGAAACTTTAGTTGCACCGTGAATAGTGAAATTCGGTTTGTGTCTTGTTCTAATTTCAAGTGCAAGTGGATTGTCTCAAGTTTTATTGGTGGAAATTATCACCTTTGTCTTGAACAGTATTGATCAACCCTATTTGAGATTGTTATAACGTGTTGTGTATCTTATCCTTTTGCGATCTGATATTGGATATTGGATCGATGAACAAAAGACAAACATATTTTGTCTCTCTATAACCACAAAAGTGAAAAGTACACAAAAAGGTGTTTGGATTCATTTGCTTCTTTTCCATGGCTGTTGCATTTGTTTGTATCGATCTTATCGTAAGATGCTTCAATTATACAAAAAGAAACAAAAGAACACTTCATACAATCAACATTTTACATGGGTAAACAAAACACAAAACCTAAGCAACATTATGCAAATTTTGTCATACCTCACACGTCAAATTAGTAACAAAAAATTCTTAAATTTTAGTAGTATTTTTCCAGTCCACAACATTCCTTGTTTTCTCAGTTTATCGCAGATGTAAGCCTGTAAAAATTTGCATATTTTAATTCAAAACGTAATAAAAACATAAACTTAAGATTTACAATACACGGAGAACATTCATTACTTTAATGTCATTTTCGTGGAGTCTGTCTGCTAAAATGTGCGATTTCTCCATCCTTCTTCTTGCCTGCTTCTTGTTTTTACAACTTGAATGGATTTGGGCCATTGATTTGTCTGCAGAAAAGATGAAAAAGGTGGATTTATCTTCCATACTCACGGATTTTCAAAATGGTAAAAAGGAAAATAACCATGGCCTTGGAATTGGAAATTCTTGGTTTTATTTCAGGCAGTACGAAGACATTTTCAGTGATATCGACTTCACAGCGAATCTTTCAGTGCCTCTTGTTCTCAGATCCAATCACTGCGTTTTTAACAACAGAAGTGAAAATTGTACTTTGGCGCCGTTGAAAGACAAAACCATTGAAAAAGACGCCTGTGTTGTGTCTCAGTCAAAATACATTTTAAGTTTTATCCAGCTTCTTTTTCTGCCAAGTTTTGACTTGGACCAAGAAAGTTTGGAGCGGATTCGGAAGGCTCAAATTTATTATGAAGGCTGCTTCACGACCATCAAGGATTTTTTTATACCGCAAGACGAAGAGCATTGCTTTGGAGCAGCAGCTCGTCCAAAAATCCTCTTTGTTCTCGTTTCTCGACTTCAGTTTTTCTCCTCTGTGAAGGATTTGGAAAATCACAATTTGGATTACAATGGATTAAAATCTGCACTTCGTCTCCGAGGTCATCAAATGGGTGAGACGGAATTTTCTGTGGAATTCATCCTCATTTTACAAGAACAACAAAGCGCAACACCTTGGTCGAAAATTTCACGCATCATCGCTCCATCTCACGGCTATTACATTCACTATGACTACGACATTAAGGGATTTGGAGCCCTCGTTCCGTTTGATTGCTCAACTTTGAATAGAGAAGAGCAGTCCTGTTTTGGATTGATGATAGAGGCTTTTCACTCGGCACGGAAAATCCCACGTAAAATTTACGTAAAAATTTGGGCTGGCTTTGAGATACGAAATTTGCATGCAAAAGAACTCTTTCAGTTCCTTCTTTTTTCCATGAACACTTCAATTTATTTTTATGACGAAGAGTGTGAAAACTGTTTCGAAAATATTGAATTAAGTGGAGACAGCATTTTTTCAGAGCTGGAAGAAATTGTGACTTTCAAAGATGGACTTCAAATAATTCTCACTGGAGCTCAAACTTACAATTTCATCACAAGCGTCAGCGTCAAACAGTACAAAAGTGGCTTTGACATCTACTGGATGCCTTTTGAACTTCCCGTCTGGATTTGTCTATTTATCTCTTTGCTCATCAGCATTTTCATCCTCTGCCTTGGGTTTGTCAATGGGAAACCACAGAACTTTCTGTCTATAATTTCCACAGTTTTTGAATCTAGTTTTTGGATCGTTCGAATTTTGCTGGAGCAACCCAATAAAAGTTTACCAGTACAAAACAAAGAGAAAACCCGCAGTCAAATTTGCGCTATAATTTTTGCCACTTGGCTCATTTCTGGATTTTTCCTTGTGAATGAATATCGCGGAGTGATGCACGCGGATTCCACGGTTCATCATCCGAGTGAAACGAGTTGGAAATTCGGCCGAGATCTGATTAAGCCGGCAGCAAATTTTCACATGTACTTTAGTCGTCTTGGATTTGGTGACGAAGGTTTACAGTATTCCCCAGATCCAATTCAGTACACATATTTTGAAGATCTCTATTTCTCAATCAACACCATGAGTTTTCCCTACGGTCCGGTGACACGAAGTCTCATTGGTTTTAATTCCAACGAGTGCCTGTTAAGTTGCAATTGGTCAAGAATCTTCACAACTTGCCCTAAAGTTCCAGAGTGTGAAATGGTGTTTCAAGGTGTGAGAATTCTCAATCGTTCCACGACAGTCGAACCTGCTAAAGTTCCAAATCTCATTCACAAAGAGTTGAAACAAGAGAAAACGGCATTTCTCTTCCCATCTCAAGATTTTGACCATTTTTGGCAGATTTTTCAAAAGGAGATGGAAGAAAGTTCTGATTCAGACTTGACATTTTCCCACAATCGGCAGAGTTCAGGAGTTCAAGACGACTCTTTCATGATCAACGAAGGATTTGAATTGTACACTTCGCTGACGAAACATGAGCCCAGAATTTTTGTCCGGAGGTTTGAAATTCTCATGAGTTCTGGGATTTTTTGGCACTGGGAGAAAAATGCTACGACAAATTTGAAAACGCACATGAGAAATATTACAAGTGCCTCTGAAATTGAATCTAATGCAGATGATGGAAAACGAGACAAGAATGCTGATCTTTTCCATGCTTTGTCATTTCGAAATTCAGGGATTCATCTCATATTTTATATTCTATGCATCTGTCTGATTTTCCCATGCTTTTGTTTCTTTTTTGAAGTGGGAGTCAGGATTTTTCATCGGTATAAATCCAGGAATTTTAAAATTATACCAAGTTTAGTGTGTCATCAGGATCAAAATTTGAACA
>JAQGBI010000347.1:0-18000 GCA_034698325.1 Sminthurinus elegans | reverse complement strand
ATTGTATATTGTGCATGTGATTGGAACGTGAACTGAACTCGAGACCAATGGATGAAATGACAATGTTTGTCAAGATTGGAAATCTTTATGAAGGTTTCAAGATTTTGTCCAAACGGTTGAAAGCTGACAAAGCTACAACTATGATGATTAATAATCTTGAAGTTCTTACTGTACAAAAGTATTATGTAGTGTAAGAATTAAGAATAATGAGCTGAATTCATGTGCTGATGCTCCATAAATAAAAAAACAAAATTTGTTTAATTTTAATGTAGCTCTTGCTGAATGAAAAGCTCAAGATAAAAGACCTGGATGAATTGGAATTGTCCATACACGAAATTTTGCTTAGGTTGTACACGGCTAAAAAATATGAGTCTGATTCCATCACTTTAATTTGCAGAAGCTCGGTCGAGTCAAAAATTGTAATTAAGATGTTGGTCTCCGTTTATGAAACACTTTAGAATATGGATGAAGCCGGACTGGAAAAAACAGCTTTTGATTTCATTATACAGTAAGTCATTTTCATAAATTTTATCTATTGATTTATCTTACCTCTTTTAATAGTATGTTTGGTATTTTATTGTTTAGTGGTTACTCACTGTCACAGTAATTATTATTTGGTTTTATATGGTGCTTACCATCAACCACCATGTTTTTAATTCCATTTTATTTTTCATTGCATCAGGAATATTAAAAGCTTGATGGATGAAGACTCATTTTTGGATTTATCTGAAAGGAGTATAAAGACAATCCTAGAGTGTGAAGGCTGTCTATTCGAGAATTGACGTTATTCAAAGGAGTTAATCGGTACTTAATACTTTTTGTAAATTATACATTTTAAACGCATCTTTTTTTTACTGTTTCAAACATTTGATGATTTTCTTTGTGATTTTTGTAGATTGATGCTGAGCCGTTGAAAACTGCTTTGGGACCTCATGTGTCAATTATTTTCACATAGTAAAATTAAAAGACTAAATATTATACTATATTTTTATATAAAATTCTTAGATGTACAAGTTTGACATGCAACACTTGTAGTATTTGCGTGTAAGTGCTTTACGAAATAAGTAATTACACTTAATTATTATTGAGCTAGCTCGTACTTGTTTTAGCAACAAGTTTAATTTTGAAAATGTCCAAGAATCAGAGTTGTAAGTATTAATAAAATAAAATATGATTATTATAATTTTGAAGTCAATCAGAAATATTCGTACTGTTTTGCTTGTTACAACGTATATATACGCACAAATATACCAATTTGTGAAATGGAATTAATTTGATCAACAAATATGGAATTAAGAGGAAAGTACCCATTGGACTTGGACCAAAGCTAAATCAGTTTTATGCTTTATTTGGAGAAGATGATGCGGATCCTTGATGACAGAAAACGTCACTCTGATCAAGTAATATACTCAATGGGAAAATGTTGGAGAATCATAAGACCTTAAAGTACTACACCAGATTCCGACAGGAGTTTGAAATCCTCACTAATGGTATCAAAATTATGGAATACAGAAGGAATGAAACTTTTTTCAAACACAATTTCATTACAATTATTTGATCGACCCTTTTGTTTTTGTCCATTCAAAGAAACCAGATTTATTTCTACTTTTGGAACAACTATCAAGTGTCTCAAATTGGTGGTAGAATATAATGAGAGTGCTGATAATATGATACAATTTGCAGAAAAGTTGAGAAACGTGCTTTTGATTAAACTACCAAGTCTCCAGGAATTTGGTCTTTATCTTCCATACCAGTGTTTGAATACTCCAAGCGTTCATCGAGAAATTCCACTCTTCCCAACAACAACAACAACAGTTCAGTTTCCTAATATCAAATTCCTTTATCTTGATGAATTCATGTTCTCAAAATACACTAGAATTGTCACTGATCTTCTTCGTGCTGCTGAAAATTTACTACAAATTAAACCCTTTTATCATTCTTATACTTACAATATAATTGAAAGTTTACAGCTTCTCTATTACATAATATTATTTAACATTTCATTTAGAATATTCAAAAAAAAAACAAAGTCCTGAAATTTTAAAAATCTCATAACCAATACATATACACTGTTTAAAAAAACATTTATAAACTTTTAAAACTAAGAAACTTTTTGAAATATATTATAATATTTTTTGATGTTATAAATTTTTTATGACAAGGAACCAGCCTTCTTATACGTGAAACTTCAAAAAAAAAATAACAATATTAAAATGATTGTTACCCTTCACCACAAATTCATCTCTTACCCACAACAACAATTTCAACATTTCAGCTTCCTAGCCTAAAGGTTCTATATTCAAGATACAGAACCATAGCAACTTGCACTAGAATTGTCACTGATCTTCTTCGTGCTGTTGAAAATTTACAAGAAATTAAACCCTGACACAAGTATGAGTTTTATAAACTTTGGAAGAAATTTTGGAACAAGTCAAATATGTCAAAGTGCATTTGGAAAACAAGAGTAAGAAGAATTACGAAATCGAAAGGATTGAAAACTATTGGAAGAATGTTCAAATTGGACTTTTTTGGAAAACTTAAAAGAAATACCATGTTGTATACATAATATTGACGTACTTGTGTTTTCATTTTAGTTCGCAGCCCAGTATTTTGTGCAATGTTGGAGTCTGGGATGTCGGAATCCACTCAAAATAAACTGGAAATCAAGGACATGGCCCTGAAAACTGTGAAATTGATGCTCGAGTACATTTACAAAGGATCTGTCGAGTCGTTTCCAGAGGATTTAAAAGAGAAGATTCAACTTTTGGATTGTGCTGAAAAATATGAGTTGGATGGACCCAAATCAATTTGTATGAGGAAATTATTCTCAAATCCCGCAACAGAATACCGAAACGGACGACGGAAATTTAAAACTTGAAGGAAATTACAAGAGCAAGTTTGGAACATTTTATGAAGTATTTTAAAGGCTTAAAAGAGTCCCCTTTGTAAACTCACTTCCGATTTGATATATTGGATTCTATTTTTGAGTGTGTGGATTGGATTAAACTATGTTTCTGACTTTGGACAAAAAGTCAAATGTTTCAAATTTGTAATTCACAAATGTGAGAATGTCGAAAATATGATGCCATTTGTAGAAAAGTTGAGAGAATTCAACTACCCAAATCTCGCAGAATTTGGACTTTATCATTCTTCTAGTTATTGTCATTTTAATTATTACCCTTCATCACAAATTCATCTCTTTCCCACAGCATCAACTTCAACAGTTCAGCTTCCTAATCTAAAAGCCCTTTATCTTGATGAAACTGCATTCTCAAATTACAGTAGGATTTTTACTGATCTTCTTCATGCTGCTGGAAATTTACAAAAACTTGAGCCATTTGGAACACACACATATATATATATATGTTGTATAAATTTGTTAATCTTGATAATTGTTTACTGATTACTATATGTTCAAGAAAACTTGTTAGATATTAGATAACGATATTATTAATATATTAATATATTAATATATATATATATATATATGTATATAGTGTATTTGAACTGTACAACATATAATATGGTTAAAATGACTTTTTATCAAATATATTATACACCTCATATATATCGTCCCTTTTTTTCTTGCGTACAAGAATTCTTAATTCATAGATATCATCCAATGTCTGGTAATTTCAAATCCCATGAATTTTTTTTTCTTAGTTCTTTTAGCATGATCAGACGTGGAAAACAACGTCAAGAATTTTAATTGAAAGGAATGTCAAGTAAGGTATAGACAACCATCAACTAAATAAGTACAGGTAATTACAGTTATGCGAATTATTAAAATTTCTTAAATGTATATATTATGTGAATAGTATTGCTGTACAATTTACTCAGCAATCCATTCATACAAAATACACTAGAATATAAATACTTTTGGTTATTATTCCATTCTTATGGAAATAATAATATAAGTTGCATACATCATAGGATTGGAATTCTAATGGAGTCAAGCGATTGTGACTTGGCTCCTTGTACAATTTTACAAGCCATTCAACCAAATCTTCTTATGATTGCATTGGAGGATTCTGATGAATTAAATAAAAAGATTGCCGAAAATCAGGGGCAACCTTCAATGTCATTTAAATTACAAAAGCTGAATTTGACTGTCTCAAAAATTTATGAAACTGAGACTGTTTGGTTGGGTGCTACTAATTTTGTCTCCAATCTATTCAAGTCAAGCAAAGACAGCTTAAGAGAATTGACCACAGATGTATTGAGCTTTTTACCATAACTTCATGTTCCTAAATTCAACAAACTAACCAGTTTGACCATTCGAGAGGAAGGAGGGAACCAAAACAACCAAATTCAAGTTTGGCTTTCAGGACTGAACATGAGTGAAATTTTTCCACTTTTGTAGAATCTTTGTAAATTATTTTAAACTATTTTTTTTTTTGTGCTTTAAATTCAATTCGAACAAAGACTGATTTTAATTGTGTATACGCAGTCACAAAGACTTTAGCAGAATTCTTTACAATTCTCTTATTTGAATTAAAATTTATATTACAATGAATTCAATTTTCAATACTTCATTGATCTGACTCTTATATTACAATCAAATGTGTAAGTCAAATATCATGAGCATATACATGTGCTATCTTGTACGATAGATCATGAATAATATATCATAATAGTTTATTATGTACAAGGAACTCGCTGTTTAAATTACATATGAAAAAACTTTCAATGTAGTTCATTCTGGAGAAGAAAAAAAAAACATCCCGAGATGCTCATCGTTAGTAAAAAGTATGCTTTCAAACTCATGGAAAACCTAACCTGACATTTGGTAGTAAAACCTACAAGCATTTTTATACCCAGAGGATTTTGGTACAAACTTATGACAATAATAATGTATTATTCTTACTTTCCTACATTATTTTCTTTTGAATAAATATTGTCACAAATAAATTTACCCATACGTTTATATATTATTTTCAATATTCAATAATAATTAAACAATATTAGATTAATTTAAATACTACGCAACTCTTCATTTAAAATATTTGTCATCATTTCCTAATTTATATGATAATCCATTACATTTTGCTTTAACAATCAACCAGAGGACGGGGAAATGGCTGAGAATACTCAAAATGTAATAACAATATTCAGCGTCTCTTTTATAGATTTTGGTAGACAAAAAAGGGACACTTTTTTCTCTTGTATTTGAGATTTACATTTTTATCCAACAATAAGGACTAGAAGTACATAATAAACAATATTAATGTCTCATTATATTTCTACACGAATATAAGAAAACATTGAAAATTAACCTTTTTGAATTCTAATTTTGAATATGTTATATGTATGTATATATACATATAGAATGATGCAACCTGACATGACGAAGTACAAGATGACTATATAACACTGGCAGTTATTGGACAAGGAAATGACATTTTGGTGTATGAGATGAAATATTTGATTAGCAAAAAAACTATGAAACAAAATTTTTAATACTTTGGTTGATCTGCCTCTTATATGACTAGCAAGTATTTATGTCAATAACTTTTTCAATATTTAAAGCCTGGTTTATTTATTAGTGTATTATTTTTTCCCATTTTTATTATGGAAAAGTATACAATACGGACTAGGATGACACTTCAATTCCAAATCCGAGATATTGGAACTTGTGAGAAATAACTTGGAGGTCCATCTCAGGGATAATTCAATACAAAACTCTATTGATGTACCGAAATATAAATAGGAGTACCCAGTATTTTAATCACTGAATATTTTTCTTCTACTTATTGAAACTTTCACAGGGATTTCATTGGAACGTAGCAAAGATAAAAGATCAATAATTTCAAAGTCAATCCAATTGCAACATTCGTGTTCCATTTTATCCCATAGTATAATTTACAGTTTATATATGCGTAATAAATAGATTGTATTATTTTAAAATATGTACAGCTTCATGTACCAAAATGGGTTTGAAACAGAATTTAAAATTAAGTTTAACCTTAATTTTTAATGTATAAAATATTAAACTACATTACCTCTTTTTTCTTTCTTTCTTTCAACTCTTACAGAATGGAATGAGTTGGCACTTTTAGAATACAGCAGAAAAGACCAACAAAAAAAATACACATTTTTTACTCTATGAATTTCAATGGTTCGTTTTTTCTGTCAAAAGTGGCATTTGATTTTCACTTGACTTTTGTATGGTGAAAGAGCAACATCATATTTTTTTACTCTACTAATACTTACATATACTCTTTTTATTTTATAAAAACTATTGAACATAGAAGTGACTATTAAAAATAAATAGTAATAACAATTTAAATACCAAAATGAATACCAATAACCCTCCTTGGTCTACGCCAACTACGAGATTAAATCTGGAAAGTAGAATAGAACAAGTGACACTAAATTTAGAGGAACATCTCCGCCATAATACAGTAGATACATATTTAGGATTATCCATGAGAAAACGGAAAGATCAAAAAATAAGCAGACCATGTTTTTTCATTGCTGACGATTTACGATTTATTTTTGAATAAAACATCCGTGTTATTTGTCCGTTGATACATTCTTATCAACTAATTTTAATTATAGTTAATTGGATAATAATTATTACTACATTTAAAGGACCAACAACTCAAAAGGTTTGTACTTCTAAATATTATATTATAATAAATTAGTTATATATTACAACAAAAAAAAAATACGTTTTAGAACAGCCATTTCAAGACCATGCATTTTGATCACTTGGTAGGTTTCTTCTACTTATTGAAACTTTCATATGGATTTCATTGGAACGTAGCAAAGATAAAAGATGAATAATTTCAAATTAAAACCAATTTAAAGATTCTTGTTCCATTTTATTTAGTAATAATTTATACTTTGGCTATTCAAAAGAAACCGATGCTGGAAGTGGTTTGACTTTGAAATTATTGATCTTTTATACTTGCTAGGTTCCAATGAAATCCCTGTGAAAGTTTCAATAAGTGAAAGTGATGCATTTTGAAAACTTGATATTAAATCTTCATATTTTGTTGGATTTTGATTTGAATTTAAAATATGGCAATTATTGTAAGTAAACTGTAATTTTACATTTTTTTTTCTTTTACATTGTTGATCATGTTGCGTGTTTGTAAACTAGATGTCTATGTAAAATTCTCAGATTCCTTTTACAGAAAAAAAAATTTACCGTGTACCATGAGATTATACTATATGCTTTGTGTAAATACGAGAATGTCATACTACTTCAAAAGACTAATATACATTGCAAGTACATCGCTTGACACGGCAAGAATCAAAAATGGATATTTGTAGGGAACGAACGTAACTTTCAATAATCAAATCGTAAAGTTACAAAACAATCTGAACACTTCGATGTGATTAAAATTATCAAATCATCTTTAAGATTAAGTCAAAATATTTTAATCGAGATTCAGGACTCAATGTAACAAATATACTATAGAAAATAAAACCAAGAGTTGTGAAACATTAGAATTTGAGTTACCATTAACTTAATTAACTCTGCTAGTCCATAAATAGGTTCAGACAATTTTATACCTCACAACAAGAGAACATGGAACCTATAAAACCTAATATGCCCGATGAAAAACATGAACAGCTTAATGATAATATTCAACACGAATAGGTTACAATTAATGTGTTATAATATATATATAGTTTCAAATATATAAGACTGATAAAAGATATATAAAACTTTCCGTGTCATGTCACACATGAATAACATAAAAATTGTAGTCATGAAGCTTCCAACATTTTGATTGAGAGGAAATCCATTCATGTTCATTTTACTTTCTCTCCTCAAGCTAATCGATTTATTTTGTCTCAGGATCAGGAAGAAAATGTAGAATTTCCAGTGGATTATTTTGTGGAAGATTTGCCTACTCTTTACAATCTATCTCCAAATTACCGTCTTCAAAGCCCGAGTCCATCATTTCCATGCTACAAAATGAGCATCATGACTCGATCGTCTATTGTTAAAAAAGAACTATCGATTACCTTCTGGACTTTTTATACAGTATCACTGGGAAATGGAACGAATTAATATTATCGACAGAAACCAAGAATGTTTTTGGTTCCACAAATACCTCGGAAAATTATGGATGGTATTATCACGTAAATATACAATATGTTAGATTCCGGCTATCATTAGAAGCTGCAAAAATGAATTTAAAATCTCAGAGTGTAACCTTTCTCACGTTTTAATTGACTGGATTCCTCAAAGTGGAGGAGAAAGTTGTGGTCTGGAAGTGGAAGGAGTCATTTGAGAGTTTTCTAGTAGAAAAGAAGAGGAAAAACTTCTTGACGCCTTTCACAATTCGGGTGAGCTGAAATTTCAATTTCAATTTGAACTCTATTAACGTGTTACGAAGACAGGTGCATACGTATACATATGTACACTCTGAAAGTACATTCAGTTTTCATCTGCCTGAACATCGTGGAATTGGAATAAAATGGCTTACGAACTTTTTAAAAGTGGACATGGTATTTTTCAACCTCTGCCAAGTTCAAATTCAAGTCAATCTCAAAATCAAGTTTCAAACTCTACAAGCAGTGATTCAAGTATTCAACAAAACATCCCCAAAATAGGCTTAAAAATAGCAAGAACCTCTTCATCCTCCTCAGCATCATCATCATTACCATTAAATAAAAGGAAGAGAGTCAACAGCATGACTGCCGCTTTACTCGTTACCCGCAGCTCAGAAAATTCTTGTGATGCAGAAGGGGAAGAGGATGCCTGTGATTACATTACTGATAAACATTTTGATTTGTCTTCTTTATCATCATCATTGTCATCATCAAGGACTCAAAGAGAGCTGGTTAATGTTACAACAGCTGCTCCAAAAGGAATCATTTACTTTGTAACAAAGATGAGAAACCGTACAGGAACAAATCATTTGTGGTCTTTTAATTTGGAGGTATGATATTAAATAAATAATATTCATCAAAACAGATATGACATATACTTTGTCTCTTATATGAATCCTGTCTGCTATCTCTACCGTATTCGATACAGTGTTTACTGATGAATGGAAAAGTCCACAAAATGTCATCAAATTGCCCGGCATTGATGCAATAATAAGTTACAGGGTTTTTTGGTATTTTTGAAAACATCTCAGATTTTGATAAAACCTATACCATTTGAAAGAGCGCATCAAACGTAGTCGAAAACATGCCATGCAGGCTTTTTAGACTCATGGGAACATTTGATGATGACAATCTTGTCAATTGGAAAGTTGGTGACTTTTTCCTCCAAAACTCTTATCAGGTTTACAATTATTTACACAATTTATTCTACAGTGTACGTATTTTAATGTGTCGTAACTTTAATTTAGTCTTTTCATTATTTTTTTGTTGTGGTATATTTTTGTAGTTGGACAAAGTTGTTAGGACTTGCAAAGGCAAAGGAATTTCAGAGAGTATTCTGCCAAATGCACTTGAAAGAATTTGATTTTGAAATCTTGTTCTGTCTATAAAAATCAATATAATAAAGTGTGTAATTTCATAATGTCCAAGAGGAACCGAGATAATGCAAAGCAGCGACTGACAGAATTGAACAAGGAAAATGAGGAGGCGAAAAGACAAAATGAAGAAATAATTGAATTGAAGGAGAACCTTGCAGAAAAGGAAAGAGAACCACGCCTTATGAATATGAAGATTTGGGCAGAACAGGCTCATGTTCTTGGTATGCCTAATTGTTCTTCTTATGCCTGGTTCTACCGCTTCTATTGGGTTCACAGTTGTATAGTCACAGTCTTCAGTAGTAGTCGTTTGAATACTTATAATTAATCATGGTTATACTAATTCTTATATTTATTTTTTGTTCTTCAATATTTCTATATTTTAGGGAAAGTTGTACACCACATGATTCTTAAAAGCATCAAAAGAGATGTGAAATGGAATTACAACAATTATACCCAAGTTTAGGTGTTGACATTATACGCGATATCCTGGAACAAGTAAAGTGGGATGGTAAGTTTTTTAAGAACCAAAGGTTTATATAGCCGTTCCTGAGAGATAAGTAAAATGTTTTGACGAACCCCACAAAATATTAACTTTTGTTAAATTACAACTATGAAAAAGAAGTATATGGGGTTTCTATGGCTGACAAAAGGAACAAACGACTTTTGAATAAATTGAACAGTTGTATTTCTTCCTCTCGTCAATTCCCTTGTAGTAAATTTAGGATTATTGATCCTCTGGATTGGAGTGAAGAGCCGGATAAATTTCTGGATTTACACGGTGAGGAAATCAGCAACAATAACAACAACAATGTGTAAAAAGTTATACCGAGATACCGAGGCAAAAGTTGGAACATCACATAAAACCTGTTACTTCGTACATATATTCACCAAAATTGCTCACCAGTTACCAGCCGTATTTGAATTTGTGAAGGATATATATTATAAATAAGGTAAGCGTGTACAGAATATTTCATTTTATTGCTAAATTCCTATTTACTATTACCATTTTGTAATTTGTAATTGGTTCATGATATTTCATGTTGTATTACTGTTTTATTTGGATGAATCTAAACTCTGAATTTTAATAATAATAATTATTATTATTATTCCATTGTATTTAATGCAGATTTGATTGTGGTAGACAAGTAAAAATTGTGGATTTGATATTTAAAAAGAAGAAACAAGAATATTGATTTTGATGCACAACCCAGTTCATCATCATCATCATTATCACTATCAACAATGCAGTAGGAAATGGATAAAGTTGAAGCCAAACAAGTGGAGAAAAAGCTAAAGACAGATTTACAGCTCGAGGATGAGAATCACGATGAGATAATGAATAAATGTCTTACTGAAGAGGGAATTTCACAGCCTAAGTCTGAAAATCAAGATGAAAAAGAGGTGGAGGACCAATCTTTGGTCGAAAAGCTTCATCCAGAGGTAGAAAATAAACAAACATTGCTCTTCATTTATTTTGTAGGGAGTTGAAAAAAAAAGCTTTGAAGTTCAAGTTATAAAACAAGCGACAGAATGAACGACTGGTATAGCTTTGTATAGTTTCTGTATTCTATATTCTACATTACACTCAACATCTACTTGTGCATAACATACAGAAAAGACAATTATAAATTAAACTACAAAGCGGTATCACATTCAAAAGTCTCATTAATTTGTATATATGAAATAAAAAAAAAGTAAGGCCACGTAAAAACACGATACACGCAAAGACGAATCAATACCAAAAACCAGTACAGAAGTAAAACGTAAGTATACCAAAAAGCAAAAGCATAATAATACATTAACCTAACCATAAAGGTTTATTAGCCGTTCCTGAGAGATAAGTGAAATGTTTTGATGAAACCCAGAAAATGTAAATTGGCCACAAAACTTTGAGTTACTTAAGGTAAGTTCATATGAAATGTCTAATGATTTTGTTCATTTTTCATTACTCATTACAAATCACAAAATATGAACTTTTGTTAAATTACAACTATGAAAAAGAAGTATATGGGGTTTCTATGGCTGACAAAAGGAACAAACGACTTTTGAATAAATTGGATTGGGTGAAGAGCCGGGTAAATTTCTGGATTTGCACGGGGAGGAAATAAAAACAACAACAACAACAACAACCAAGGAAATGAACGTCAAGTGTATGAAATATGGAATACTATCTTATTCTTTCCTGATTACTTTCCGGAAGATTGTAACTCAACTACACAGAAATGTATTTCCTATTTTCAACCTGCCAAAGTTTCTATTCAGATGTATATCTATTTGAGTTCATATACTCTGATTGAAGATGGTAAGTTTATTATAATACTAATATAACATGTTATACTTAAGCTGTAAAGTCATGATGTTGAAAAACTTGTTTCTTTTGGAATGGGACATTTGATATTGACAGCACAAAGTCCAGTGTTTTTGGCCATGTTCAATTCGGAGATGCGGGAATCTGAATCAAATCCTATGGTCAAGATTAAGGATTTTTCTGACGAGATCATCAAAGGATTTTTGGAATTTCTCTACACTGAACAAATCGAGACTTTGGAGGAAAATCCAGGGGACTTGTTGAAAATCAGTGACAAATACCAAGTGATGGAACTAAAAAAAAAGAAAGCTGAACCTGTTCTTTTGGGACAAATACAATTTAGAAATGCACTTTAGATTTTAATTCTGGTTCATTTTTACTCTCCAACAATTCTCAAACCAAAATCATTTCTTTTGTCAACAAGTTAGCCAAAATAATTTTTTTTAGACTTTCAGATTTCAAAATTCAGTGCACTGTCCAATATTTAAATTTTTTTATAGTGAACATGTTTTGAATGCAAAATTTGAAACTGTATGATTGTGTTTTCTTTAATATTTTAGTCATTCCTGTTGTCGTACTTATTGATGAGCCATGCTCTATTAATTAACAAGAAAAGCAAAGTGGACAAATTGTAAATGAACAATCTGGTAATTTACAATTTCCACTACTATCAATTAAAAAGGAAGAAAACGTTTCAGATGACGACATGGATGATAATAATGATGTTGTCAATGATCAAAATTCAGAACAAGAACAACAACAAAATAATACAGATCAAGTAGAAGTAGAAGAGAATGAAATTCAAGTAGTAGCTGAAGTAGCAGTTGTAGAAGTTCGAGCAAAACCGGAACCCGGAAATGAAACTAACTGTTTGTCAGATGAAAGTGAATGAGAAAATACTGCAACGACTTCTAATAATAATGTTAATGAACAGGACGAAGCTGGTTCGGTGGTAAGTAGAATTAAACAATAAACTATTTATGCTATAAAAACAAAAGTACTACAAAACTTATATTCATAATAATAATAATTATTAACGACAGTAAGTCCTCATCGAGAGTCAGTGTGAAAGAAGGGAACTAGGTTCTAAATTTCGAAAAAAACCAGTTCAAGTAAGTGAAGCCACTGCTACTCTAAATGAAGTGTTCTCGTTAAACCTAAATGTTAAAGCGTATGGTTTAAGTGAAGAATTATATTATCGAAAAATGGTGGATTTTTTGGTCATCAAATCGTGTAGAGTTTATTAAATCTCCTAGTGAAAATGAAGAATCGTCTTTATTCATGATGCTGAATCCTTCACCGAGGGCCAATCCAGATTTTGAATGAAAAATGAAAAAGTAATGGAAAATAAAAATATAAGAAAAATTGTCAATTATTATATAATGGAGACTTTTTCCTCAAATGAAAGAATTTAATATTATATATCTATTTTATACTTTGCCTCAATACTATCTATTAACAACCAACAGCCAACGATACTTGGAAGTTTTGCCGTGTATGAGGTTGTAAAATTGAAATTTCGCTTCCATGATAAAATTGTTCAAAGTAGGGACATGACTTTTTGGTAACGGATTTTCGTTTGTGTTGGAGGATAATACAACTGAATTTGACATAAAGGCCATAAAAATGTTAACATTTGCGTCTCGAACGACAGAAGGTGAAATCAAATGGGAGGAAGTTGACTGTATGAAAAATTACGGAGCTCTCATCGGAATTGTGACTTTAGAAGGCAAAATCTATGCCGCAAGTTTCATTTTTTGTTACATTTTCACATGACACTCAACATCCATGCAAATTACTTTGACTATGCAATTTCTTTTACAAAAATTTCAAAAGATTTGTGGCTATGTTGGAAACTATGAAACTGAGATGAGCCCCAGTAATCTCTGTGGGGTGTTTGATCCCAAAATCCACAAGCCTCAAAAACAGTGGAATCCCATTTTTCCGATGGAATTCAAACGACTCGGACTTGCTGATGTGACAACAACAAATCCAAACCGAATATATGTCCTATGTGGAACTCTCCAAATCCCATGTGTCAAAAGTACTGACAATTCTGCATTGAATATTGTTGCGATTTATGATCCAGATGAAGATTCCTGGACAATTTTCTTTGTATTACGACATAGCTGATTTGAGGCGCCGTAGTCCCAGTAAAGTTCAAAGCCAATGGACAAACAATACATTATAAGAAAGAGAGTACCCTAGAGCTCGTAAAACCATCAATACTCAACTGAGGAAGAAAGTAAACTGGATTTCTACTCTTGGAAAACAGAAGAAAACAAGTGATGCTAGCACCACAGTTGAAAATCTGAAGGACGATGTGGAACTGGATCAGTGATGAATGACATGTTGCCAGATGACTTGAGTTGCAAGTATTGTGACAAGAGTTTCAAAAATCAATGTCGTTTAAGAGAACATATTACGGTACATACAGGTGAGAAACCTTTCGAATGCCCGTACTGCCCTAGTCGCTTTAGTCAATTAGGTAATCTAATTATTAGAATTCTATTCTTTTTATTCACAGATCTTTGAAAATTATTAAAAAAATTTAAACACTATGTATTTATGCATACTTTAATATTTCACACAGAAACATGGAATTTACCTGTTCTATTTGTTTGTTTTTTTTCCAACTAAGGGTCCACACATGAAAAAAACGAGGACATTCTTTTGTGAGTTAAAAAACAACATGAATAAATCCATTTTATTAATATCCAGTATTATTTTTGAAAATTCTATTACAAATTGCAAAGATAATTTTTTAAATGGGGTTTTGATCCTGCAATCCCTACCCACTCCAGCTGCTATACCAGTTTTCCCTAATATAATTTATAATAATGATATTTATGAAAAAAGATTCCCTGATCATCCCTGTGAGCTATTGTATATTACTATAAGTATTAATGCTTGTAATTATAAATGTTTAATTGATGGTGGAGCAAACATTTCCACAATCAATGCTAATCTCATTTCTGAGATTCCTCCACATATGCTAAGTCATCTCTCTAAACTCCCCAATCCGTTGACGTTGACATTAGCAGAACATTCTAATTCTGAATTTTACCCTCACCCTCAACTTCCAACTACGTATCCCAAACTCTTACTATTCCTACGTTACCTTCTACCTTATTATCATACCTATAACTATAGTGTTCCTCATAACAAATAGAGTACAATACCTCTCGTTACAATATACGTATATATATTTTTTTTTAATTATAAATAATAAAACAGTTAAATCTGTGACTAATTTAATTTATATATTATGTGGAAAAGATAAAATTTAATTTTGATACATGTAAAAATACTTCTCCATACGTTACTGATTTTAGTAAACGGGGAAATGTTTCTGACTTCATCAATCACAGTTGTACAACAACTTGGTGGCCATTCTACTTTTTCTACGGCAATGCAATCGTCGTGTTCCAACAATGCTTACGGAATACCCTAAACTTTCATCCAGGAAGATTATAAAAACAAGGGATGGAATCAAAATTATGAATGGACCTACAACTTTCATCTCGTCTACTGCCATTAACACTCATATTCCACAAAAGAAAAAAGTAGAAAATCAAAATCTACTTAAACGGCGTCACACTATGTTTGGTGTGTGACATTGACGATGATATTTTTCAAGAGTTTTGGAAACCTCGACGCCTCGAGGAAGTAATTTTAAGGGACTGTCGAGTAATTTTAAACAAATTATGACCAGAAAATGATGACAAATAAATAAATAAATAACCCTAGTTTCTTTGACATTGGCATGCACCGTATCAATGTTAGTTTATGTGAGCTGTACTTGGAAGCTTTGTGAGTGTCTAATGATGACAA
Organism: Sminthurinus elegans; assembly: GCA_034698325.1. Classification (NCBI taxonomy): domain Eukaryota; kingdom Metazoa; phylum Arthropoda; class Collembola; order Symphypleona; family Katiannidae; genus Sminthurinus; species Sminthurinus elegans. The sequence goes on along the minus strand of JAQGBI010000347.1, from coordinate 2,409 downwards.
ATATCATGACAAACAAGAACAGGAAAAAGCAGATTGAAAATGACACTGACAGTGGCCATTTCAAAGTTCCTTCTCACAACTTGTGAACAAAATTCAAAGAGAGAGAGAAAGTTGGAACAGGATAGGAAATTGTGTTGTTTTCTCCCATTTTTTTTAGATTCCAGAAATTAAGAAACGGTGCAAAAATGAATTTAATATTCCATAGGTAGAAATTGTTCACACTGTATCTGACTAGCTATTGTTTTGTTCAAGGGAAGGAGAAAATTGTGACTTGGATGTGGAACAAATGATTCGGCAGTTTTCTAATAAAAATGAAAAGATTAAACTTCTTAATGCATTTTTTGAAACGGGCGATTTGGAATGGAGTAAAACAACATTTCGTCTCCTTAGAAACTTGTACGAAAATCAAGATTCAAATTCAGATTTCAGTGGTTGTCAACAAGCTTCAATTTTCGAAATCATCAGCAGTGTCAGTGAAAAAATGACGGATTCAACATAACTCAACAACGACAATTTCAACTTCCGACGTTATGGAGATCCAAAAAATAAATTCATCAGAACAACAAGAACAGGAACAACATATTGAAAATGACAGCGACAGCAACCATTCCTCTTTCGCATCTTCTTCTTTATCACCAACGTCTTCATCTTCAGCAAACGCCTCAACAACTCAAGAGACAAGAAAATTTGACAAAAACAACCAACTGACTCAAAATTCGGCTGCACAATGAAAAATTTACTTTCTTCTCAAGAATTAAAATTATCCTAGAGGATTTCATTTTTGGTCCTTTAATTTAAAAGTAAACCAATCTTTTTTCTACTGGTATTCGAAATTTGTGAAGAATCATTTAAAACTGACTGACAGTCAAGAAGAACAACTCAAAGTCACCATAAAAGGTATCTACAAAAAATACGAAGACAATAATTTATTGCGAAATTCAATTACTTCTTATGCCATTGGAATTGATCTGGCACCACAAACGGTTGTGTCGATGTTTATATCAATGGGAAAATTCAAGTGATTAGAAATGAAAATGGGAATAAGACGACACCCTCTTACGTCTCTTATCAACATGATGGAGCCATTTTGGCTGGAGAAACGGCTAAAAAAGAAGCTTATGGAAGTCCAGAAAACACAATTTTTGATGCAAAGAGACTCATTGGAAGAAAATTTAATGATGAAAAACTACAGGAAAATATTGAAGCATTGTGGTTTGATGTAATCAATGAAAATAATAAACCTACAATTTGTGTTGTGGTGAACGATTCTGTTCCACTGAGAAAAAAAAGACAAACATCAAACAACCTTATCAAATTGCTTCACCTATGAATTTATACTTTACGGGTCAGTATCAGCAACAACAACCGGAATCTGAATTTAATCCTCCTGAATCTACTCCACGCCAGATAATTCGAGATATGATGGAATCTGCAATTTCTCTCGAGACATGTTCATGTTTTGAGTGTCTTTTATGTCAAGAAATATTTAATTTCAAACCACTCTTAGATTGTAGTTATGAAATAGTTACACTCATGTGTTGATTTTGGAAAAACTTTATCATTGCACACATTTAGTTAATGTTGTAGTTAATTTTATAATACTAGTATACTCGGTTATGTTGAAATTCATTAATTATTTAGTAGTGTAGTTTTGATGTATCGAAACATCACAATATGAGAATATTAAACCAGTGCACCGTTTTCTATTAATGTGAAATTATAGAATATTACATAATATGTGATTACATGGTAAAATGAAAAATATTCGCTATCCGATTCTATTACGTATGGGTCACAACGTAAAAACAATAATACGAACTACACCTGGCGGATGATGATAAGATTGTGAGTAATGAATAATATATACTGGAAATACTACAAAATACAAAATGATGAGTATACAGGTTAAAGGTAATAGTATAATATTTCCTACCGCTAATGTTTGACGATATAATAATTTGATTGAAAATGCCTGTTAATTAAAGGTTAAATACTTAATCTTGTTTAGACAAGAGTCAAAACCGAGATATAAAAAAACTCACATGAACTTTCTTATTATTTTAATAAATTGTCATTAGAATTTGAGTATAAAATAACGTTATAAACCGGATGTACATGATGAGGAGGGAAACCTATTCTCGTTTCAACTTGCCGGGTAAGAATTTATCAAAATTCTTTTGTTTTATTTTGCGACAACAATTTTAACCATAATTATATAATATTATTATCATTTCTGATGAAAAACATTCCTTTCATGTATAATAGATTTAAATTGATTTATATAAGATACATGTATAATATACATTTTAATATTGTTTATTTTTATCATAATATATCATGTATTTACAAAATTGAAAAGTTTGGTAAAAGCCATTCCATCATGCTTTGTATGTATATAAAAACTGATTT
>JAQGBI010000346.1:0-18009 GCA_034698325.1 Sminthurinus elegans | reverse complement strand
GCTCTCTGTGCCGTCTGATAATGTTGCAATTCTCTCAATCTTGAGTCTTGAGTTTTGAGTTGTAGCCCAAACGTATTTAAATACATACGAAGAGCAAGAGCGTCTACTTGAACTTTGACTTCTTCAACTTCTCTTCTTCATTATTTGCCTTGTGCTTGAACAGAATCCACAATTTTAAATCCTCTTCTTTTATTCATGTTCTTTAATTCTTTATTTTGTGAATATTCAGACATTTTTATGCCTATTAATTTGTGCTAGTTAATTAATTTGTGTAAAATTAACAAGTACAGGAAATATTATTTCAAAGTTCATTTCCGAATTTGTGCGGATCCAAAAACCCAGACTTAAATCCAGAAAACCAAAAGTAAATAAAAATCCATGACATTTTGTACATCATTTTTAATTTTTTTTAAAATTAAATAAAGCCATTTTTCATTTTTTTAAAAAAAAAATTAAATAAAACCATTTTTCATTATTTGTTACTCTGTTTTAAATGAAAAAAATTTGTGTTGAAAAACTGAAAATAGGTCAAAGAAACTCATTGTAAAAATGGCATCATCATCTAAGACAAAAGTGGTCACACTTGAGGATTTAACGAGGAAAGAGCCCGTCCTCCGCCTTCAACTCCGAGCAAAGGAATTGAGTTCCACAAAGCCGGCTCATCCCACAATGTGGCAAAATGTGATGGAGCGAGTGGGAATGAGTGACTGGTTTACTTCCGAGAATGAACAGATCAAAAATCTACAATTGGAGGAGCCTGCATCCTCTGAGGCGACCGAGAGAAACCGGGAAAAACTAAGAAAAATGAGAGCCCGGATGCAGGAAAAACTGGACAAAGCTTTTGATGAAACGGAGAAGCAACTCCCGGGCATGACGGAGGAGCAGCAAGAGAGCGTTCTAACTTTCTGGGCAGCAGCCTCTGAATTCTTCGTCGACTGTCTCACTTGGCTCCAGGACGTATTTTCAAAAGTTGTTGAGTTTCTTCGACAAGGCCTTCGTGTGGTCAAAGAGGCGGTTCAAAAGTCTTTTCAGACCATTTTTGAATTTTTTAAAACCATTTTTAAACATTGATGAAACTCTGTACTAAAAATAGGAAACGACGGAAACAACTTTTGATACCCTTTAAAATATATCATGTCAGTTATTGCTCTATTTCTAGCACCACTTCAGTCATTTTGCAATAAAAGTAAAATAAATAATGTTATATGAAATAAACACATTTTTCAAGTGGAATAAATGATGAGTAAAAGAGTAAGAAAAGATGAAGAGCTTTTTTGTCCATCTTGTGGAGTGAATTGGTTCAATTTGGATTGAATTGTTGGGATTTTGAGGGGATTGTAATTATTAATGATTCATCCTTTTGTCCATGTCATTTCATCCTTTGAAATAATTCCCTGTTTCCTATTTGCTACTTGTTTGAATAGCCGAGATGTGCATTCCATGTCAATTTGTGAGGAGTATTGTAGACAGTAAATGGGTTTGCAAGCACATTCCACATGTTCCAAGTTTATAGGCAGAAAGAAGAGCGCTGCGAGGTTGGAGTGTATAGGGCAGTTTGCTCCATTTTGTCATTTGCCATTTGACTTTTATTTTTTGTTCCTGCCTTTTTTTTATTGTGTCAAGAATGATTGGTTTTTGTTGTTACATAAAATCGGAATAAAAATTTTAAAAGTAAAAATGTACTTTTTATCTCTTTATTTAAAAGAGGCTCATTTTGTTAAATCATTTTTACATACGGAAATTTTGTAGAGACAATTATTCCAAAGGGATGGAAACTTTTTGAGGCGGTTGCTCTAGTTTCATTTCCGTTTCCATGGTTACGGGGCTGAAATGCGAGTTCATCGGATTCTCATTCTGGCTTTCGTTTTGCTCCTCCCTACTTGTAATTCCGCTTTCTTCTTTTTTCTCAGCATTCAAAAATTCCACCCTTGAATAAATAAATCAAAAATGTTGTGATGAGTCTAAAAGTGAGCGGAGTTTTGCTTCATTGCTTCAGTGCAGCTGTCATATACTTTTATGCGTTTTTAAAAGACCCATGCTTATTTTTTCTTATTTTAAATATGCTTTTTTTCACCCCGGTTCTGTTTTTACATCAGTTTGAGGTTGCACCACCAAAGAACTGGGATCATCAACAATAATAACAATAGGCCGTCTCCACTTTTTTGTCCCATGCACCTCCTTTTCTCCATCTGGAACTGTCAAATGTTTTATGTACAATGTACAAGTAATCCCACTTATTATTTATTGGGACGGTGCGGTGAATTCAAACTGCCGATTCAACAAACTTTGTGAATACATCAAGATAAAGTTGGGGTGAGAGGAGGTTTTTACCTTGTGCAGGAGGAGGACGAGTAAATTTGTCTCCTTTTGGCACTAAAACTTCCTGGTAGTTGAAACTGCCAGTTGGTTCAAAGTACAAAACATCCGTGAACATTGGACTCTCCATTAATCTTCGATCTAGACTCAAATATCGTAAATCTACAAAATAAAAAATAGAAACAAAACAAAAAAAAGTAAAGGGAAAAAAGGCTTGGATAAAAACAGTTGACAGTTGGTTAAGCCGACACTTTTACACTTGTAAAATTTACCCGCGTAGCCCTCATCAGAATAATCCGACAACGGCTGAACACTTGAAGCGCCGGATTTGTAGCCTTTTTCCAAGTCATCTGGAGTTGGCGCTTTTGCATAAGTGTAGGAAACGCCACCGACTATTGAATCCGAAAATCGGATGAGAAAAGTTCCTTTTTCTTTACTCCGAATAAAATTTTCCGCCTCAACTCGGCCGATAAATCCTACGATTGCTCTACACAAAAACATTATAAAAAGTAAACAATAAAATGTTGAAAAAATTTAAGGGGTAAATTTTAAAAGGGTGAGTTTAAAAAATGAACAAAAAAAGTGGCTTTAACTTTTATCTTACCCGGAATTCCAAAATGGCGCCAAATATTTCTTGATGAGTTCAACAATGGAAAAGAGCCATCGCCAATTTGTCATCTTTTCCGTAACGCAGCAAAAAGGTTTTCTGCCCACTAGGGAGTTGTCATGGAAATTGTCAGTGTTGAATATTTTTTTTCCAATGTGTTTGAGATTTTCCGGTGTGAGATTCCACTCCGTTTCGGTCTGAGACTTGAAATAGCCAATGAGCGCGGAAGACAAATCCGCCCAACTTATTTTCTCTTCCACTTGAAACGGCAGCCAATTTCCCGCCTTTTTGAAATAATCATCCCAGAAAATTGTGGCGAGAGCAGCGCAAGTTTGGGTTTGACAGGTCATTAGAACAAATGGAAGACTAATGCACCACGTTTCCATAGCAACGCCATCAATCACCACCGTTTTTAGGTAAAGAAGACAGCATTTTCGTTCAAGCGGAAACACTTGATGGTTGACTTCGTATTCTGTCAACTCTGTTATTTGCACCTCCCTGGAAGATACAAATTCAAAATTCGAGCTTTAAGAACCCAGGAAAAATCTGCTTTAGATTTTTACACTTTTGACTGTTGGCATTTGAAATTGTACGTTTTATTTTGAACTTACATAATAGTTGGATTTAGTAACTCTGATTCTGGCTCTTCATTTTCCGGCCTCAAGTTTCTGACGTTCTTCAAAACATTTCGAGTCTCCTCAAGATTCAAGAGTAAAGAAGGTGACATATTATTTGAATTCAAATTTAAATCCGGATTTAGATTTCCCGCCTCGGAATTTTGGAACAATCTGACAGCTTCATCCTCGTTGAGCGTGACGATTCTAAATTGCGAAAATTGACCATTTCCATTTTCATTTTCATTTCCGGTTCCTTTCCACTCGTTGTCTTTGTTGTCATGGAGAAGGAAAACAGTTGTATCAAAAGTCCGTCCCTGTCTCACAACCCGCGGAGGCTGAAGACTCGTCACCATGGAATTGTACAAAAGGGAACTTTTCACAGCTTTGAGCTACATTTACAAAATAAGCGCTTTATTTTAATTATTACAGATGAAAATCAAAGTGCCAAAAATTGTAAAAGATAAAAAAAGTTGAAATTATACAAGCAAAAGATTAATTTACCGTTCCTTCAATTTGAGGTTCAAAAGGAAATTTGAAAAGAAAGTCAACGTGTTCTAGAAATTGTCTGTGCCACTTTTGAACATGTTCCAAAAGTTCCGCCCTTTCTTTTTCCCTGTGCAGTCGACTCCATTTCAACGGGAAGTAAAAATCTCGGAGGAAAATGGACAAGAGATGATTAATCTTCATCACAATTTGACTTGCAGCGGAAATCAACGGCTCTGCAAAATTAATTGTAATTCAAAATTCATAATTTTAATTTTCGTCTTAAACGTAGTAAGAAAATATTTATTTTTCATGTTTTTTTTCCATGCAAATCTTACCAATTTCAGCAGAATTGTAAAGAGCTTGCAAATTCTCACATTCCACTTGCAAAGCGTTCATTTCATGTTGAAATGAAATTAATGGCAAATTTGAATTTGGATCTGACGCTGAAAAAGAATCAACAATTTGCTGAGGCTCAACAATTAACGCACTGGCCATTTTTTGAATTTTGAAGCAACTTTTTCCTACTGGAATGGAAATTTTACAGGATTTTTTGTTTAGTTTTGTTTTAATTCGTGAGCTTGAAAATAATTGTACCGTCCAGAGGCAACAGAATTAAGAAATGAAATGAATCTTTCCGGTTCAAACAAGTTGAAAGTAGTTGATTATCGGAAATTTCAGTTGTCAAATGGGACATAAAAAACTTGTCAGGATTTTACTAGTAAATTGAATGTACATCTCATGCCAAGACATGCTAAAATAAATTACTTGCTTTCATACATTATTAATCTACTCTGCCTCTTCTTTTCCTTCTCCTTCTCGCTCTGGTTCACTCTCAACAAATTTGAAGATAAATCATCTGAAATATCCAATATCCAAGATTTACTAGTAAAACGGCGGAGTTGACTTGTCTTTGGTTTTGACTCTCCCAAAGATTGAATCATGAATGTGTTGTGTTTGTTGCTTGTCTGTTGAACTCTGAACTTGGTCTCAAATTAATAAAAGCGACATGATATATTTTGAATGTACTGGGTCTTATGTTGGTTTGGTTTGGTTTGGTTTGTGTTGTGTGAGACTGGGAAAGGAGTGTATTATTTCTTGGACCCTCTCACTCGGTTTATCACTGGATATTTTACATTTCTTCTATTGCCCTCCTTTTAATTCTTTACATTTAGATTTCATTTCAGTTCATAAAGACTCGATCGACTTTTGTGTGCTCATTTTACGCTCATGCAAAAATGCTCCTTGTTCAAAATATGCTGTCAATATTTGTGCATTTATCCATGTCATATTTCAAGGGTCAAATGTCAAAGGGTTGGATATTTATTTGGGTCCATAAAACGGGGGGTTTTAACATTGGCAATTTTCCACTACTTTGCTTAAAATGCACACTCATTTTGACAGTGCCTTGTAGTCGATAAAACATGTACAATGTACATTGTACATGGAAAGGTTTTGTAGAGAAAATTATTTCAAAGTGTTTCAAGTAGTTTGAGATGATTGCTCCAGTTCCATTTCCAACTCCACTCATTTTCATCCCAGTTTGACTTATGTTTCTATTCTTAAATAGAAAAATCCTAGAAAATATTGTAGGATCACTCAATGCTCAATGCATCTCAATTTCTCTCTCATTGTGTTTTTGCATTGTACACTTTTCCCAATTTCCTTCTTTTCGTCATTCCTGAAAGTGTGATCAACTGAAGAGCCAAAAAAATAAAATTAAGGCAACTTTTGCTCAATCACGTTTTGGTTAAACTTACATCACAACAAGGCCATAATACATTAACATACTGCACATTGACGGATTTTACGAGTACAAAAATTGGTTTGGATTCAAAATGATCCAGACATGCGTCTACTTAGTGCAATAAGTATCAAACGTTCATTTTATTTTCATACTGGCGAATAAACATGCATTTTTTTCTGGAGGGATAAAAAAGATGACATTGAGTATTTTGTATTTATTTCCAATTTTTGAAATAATATTCATGAATATTTCCCACATGTGGCATGTACATGTGTCTTTAACAGTGAACAGGGTTTAGTTTGAAACTCTCAATCTATTATCTATACCTCCAGCGTTTTGATAACGCAGAACAGAATGAATCATAGATTAATATTTAATATTTAATGGCTCTTTGTTGCAAAAGGATGCGTCATTTATTTTTATTTATTTATTTAATGGTTTATTGTGAATAAGCTCAGTTAAAGACTGATTTCCAGCGAACGGCATAAAAACGTTGGTCCCCTTTATCTCGAGTTGTAGCTCAAGATAAACAACTGTGCAAAAACATTAGGGTGGTCTTATTTGAGAAAATGTTGGAAAAGTCCATGGTCCAACATAAGGCTGTATTGAAAACTAAAAGGAGAAGTAGTACCGGTTTTAGGCATAAGCAACCTAAGCAACCGCTTAGGGTCCCGAGGAGATAGAGGCGCCAAAATTAACAAAAAAGGCGCCAAAAACGAAAAAGGGGCGCAAACCGAAAAACAGCCAAAAATTCCAGAAACAAAGGTCAAAAATCGAATAAAAGGGGCTCCAAAATTGAAAAGTTGGGTGCCATTTTGTTTGCTTCGGGCGCCAGCTGCTGTTGCTTCTAGTTTACTTGAGGCGCCAAAATCCAAAGACCGGTCCTGAGGAGAAGCATTTATTGTGAACGTTATTGCTGCTGGGTTTCCTGCTTTTCAACCCATGGCTATTACAAAATTATGATTTTTATGAAAATTGAGACAGCTTTTAAGGAAATCGGCTTTTCCAACATTTTTTTTTTCAAAATGAACCACCCTAAGCTCAATAACTCAAAGAGACGGAAATTCCACTTGAAGTTTGTTACTATAAAACCAATGGAATATTAAATTCAGGTTCAATTTTGCGTTTTCGTAAGTCCACACTCCAGAATCCAGAATCGCTGGTTGTTTTCATCAATTTAAAATTCCCAACAACAAACTATCTACGGTCAACCGTCTCCAAACTACAGGATTTTCCAAAAATGCCAATTGATTGTAAGATATTTACAAAAAAAATTACATTTGACATTTACACATTTTTTCCTAGCTTTCACACCCAATTATTTGGTAATAAAAAAAAGTCAAAAGTACAGTTTCCAAACTTGGACTTGAGCCACTCTAATCCCAAAAATAATGAAACATTTTGATTCCTCCCCTTCCTATGATTTAGCATATAGAAATCCTTGAATTCCTGAACGAAATCACAAATGAGGAGTCAAAATGTTTTATTATTTTTGGGATGAGAGTACGTCTTTGTACAATGTACAATCTAAAATTTACAATCTACAATCTAGAGGTGTAAATCTGATGTATAAATTTGCAAATTGTTCCCATTGTTGACAGTGCCTACCAAAGAAGTTTTGGATGCTATCGAAGAAGCGACGGAGACAGGAAAAAGAGTAGCTAGAAATCTTGCGGATTGGTGGGCGGATTTTCCTGTGTGGCGGGGAAATAATTCATGGAAAAAGGGCGTGATCCGAGAAGGAGATTTTGTCCTCTATGAAGAAGAGTTTCGTCATGGGAGACGAGGGGAGTTGGGAGATGTTGAAATATCCACTGTTCACTTCAATCATGGAAGTACGGATGTCCCGTTTACTAAAATCACGGGAATAGACTATCGGGACTACTGGGTTGACTCAACTGGAGCAGTAGGGGAGATTTTGGAGGGAGGTTTGAATAAAAACAGCCTCAAGTTCAAGGTCACTCCTCAATATTGCGCCTGGTTCTGGCCTCGAGGTTGTCATTCAAAACTTGTCATCTATGGTCGTTAGAGGTTTTGGACTTTTTGAACATTGAACATGTTTCAAAATTTACCTCCAGTTTTTAATTTCTCATTAAACTCTAATAATTTTACATGACCAATGGAAACATGTGTAATGTGTATACATAAATTTTAATGTAAATTTTCAATTCATGTGGGTGGTCCAAAAAAATAAAATGAAATATTCACAATTTTACCTCTTACCCCGGTTTCGATGTGCACACAAAACAACTTCATGTAGCTGAATTTATAATTCAATGCTCTCAAAATGGTCATGGAAAAAAATAACGGATCATGTTTGATTTTTACTAAAGACGAGAAGAAGACTGACAATTTGAGTGAGGACAAAACCGCAGAAAATGAGAGTTGATTCTCGTTCCATCATACAAAAGCTTCCGCATTTCACTCCAAGACGCTGGACACTCCGCAATTCCCGCTTCAAACATTCAACTCTTGACCTTGACCTTGTTTCTAAAACTGACCCTTGTCCTTGTCCTTGTGTTGCCATGGTGATTTGCATTATTTCCATTTTGAGCAGTTGTGTCTTTTCAGGGATTTCATGCACCTTGTCAAAGAGGATGATGAAACCGAGGAGCCCCTCAAGAGCAAGAACTGTGAACATGAGCCCGAGTAGGAAATCCCCCTTGTTGTACATTTTGATCCCAACGAATCCCGCCAAAATCCCCAACTGGAGACAAATCAACTTTTCCAAGTAAACCACAAGACTCATGTTTCTATTCGCCAGGAGCATGAGCAGCTTGATCAATTTCAGAGAGGAAACTGCTTGGAGTTGGATTCGGGTTTGGATGTGGATTTGTGTTCCAGCTTCATTATCCACCAGATTTTGTTCATTTCCCTTCCGCACCATTTTTAACGAGGCCAGCGCCCTCTGGAGTTCCTCTTTGATTCGCATAGGAAAAAGGGCAAGGAAGAACACCGCATAGCTCAACCAAACTACGATAAAGAACCAGAAGGAAAGGTCCAGAATAGTTAGGGCCATGTACGCCGCCAAGTTTTGACCTTGAATTTTTAGGGTGCCCTTAGCAAAATTGCCCTGTACCACCCACGAATTTAGCAGCATGGGCGATTCCGAATCCACAATCATTATTAAAACCGGAACTAGAAACACGGGATAGAGGATGAACGGGCAGAAGATTATGTAGAGCTCGTGGATGGAACGACCGAGGACCGAGGATTTTTTCAATAGTGATTGACCTCGACCCTGGGTTTGACCTGGATTTTGACCTGGATTTTCTTGCAGATACTTGAAAAGTCCATTAAAGAGGGTGATGTGATTACAGCTTTGGCCCATGACGCTATGTCTGTAGTCCACAAAGAAAAGAGTCAAGCAGAATGCAGCGATGAATGTCAAACAAAATCGAGGGAGATGACCAGAGGGATTTGAATCCGAATTTGAATTCTTTTTGGCTCTGGCTGCTAAAGAAGTTTGAAGCACCGCCAAGTTTAAAATCAAAAGTCGAAGAGTCACAAACACATTCCAAAGAAAATTGGTCACGTTGAACGTTCTTCCAGATTTGACTCTTATGTTTCCACTGGAGAGGTCCAGATCAAAAGGGAAAATATTTAGACAACTCAGAATTTTAATGCTGATAAAATTATATTTAAGATCCACCAAACTCAATTTGTACTGGTAATTTTCCCTCATTTTGATATCAGGTTCCTTCTTTTTTTCTCGAGTTTCACTTTGTTAAAAAGTTTCTCTGGATCCTAGTTTTTTTGTTGTTGCTCTAAGGTTGTATTTAAAAGTTTGCATTTGACGTTAAAACTTCACAAATTTGAATGGGAATGCAATTTTGCAGCGTTATTGAATGTTCAACTTTAACGTTGAACTGAGGGTTGAGCTTAAAAATTAATTTCATGTGGGCAATTGGTGCAACCAACAATCTACAGTTGACACGGGCATGTTTTTAAAACGTGTGGACATGATATCATGTACAATTTGGCTTGCTCTAGCCCTAATGACCCTCTCTGGTTTCGTAGACTCGTAGACTCATGCACAATCTACAAAACATGTACAACGTTTAAAGTACAATTTATAGTTATGAAATAGCATGAAATGAACATAAAAGTAAAGAACGTGGCATAACACGAAATAAATATAGAGATAATCGCCACATTTATCAAATTTCTCGAATTGCTTTTCTCATGTTGTTTCACTGTCTGCAATTATCTTTTCCTTGGAAGAACATGGAAATGAGAATGAAAATGGAGTGTGGAGTGGGGAGTAAAATGTCCTCTTTTCTAAATTGCCACCTAAATTACTGACCGGTGCACAGGAATTTACACAACTCTATTCTCAAAGTATGCAGAAATATTTACTTGTGCAGATAAAAGAAAGGAGAAGGAACCGACAAGAAACAAGAGACAACTGGGAACGTTAAACGTTTCGGAAAATTACTTGAGCGTTGAACGTTGAACATTGAACACTTGTAGGTTATACGTCATGAGTCGTACATGGAACCATGTTACTCGATTTTAGTTAATTGTGGTCGGTTATCAAAGTCACAGTTGACGTTTCATATCATTTCTTTGAGCACTGTCATTAGTTATTAAACATTAAAAGGATTTCACTAGTAAATTCAATGTGTACATCTCATGGATTTACACACTTAAGAAATGAGTCAGTTTGATTCATTTTTAATCTACCCTCTGCCTTTTTTTTCCTTCTCGCTTTTGCTCCCGCTCTGGTCCAATCGCAGCAAATTTGAAGATGCAGCATATAAAATGTTTTGTTTATTTTATTTACCATTATTTACAAATAGCATGAATAAAATGATTCTCATGTCTATGCATGGAAAAATTGTGTCAAAATTTGCAACTCGTTTTTTGTATGAATAAGTATAATTGAAAAAGATTAGTATCAAGTTTTAAAGAGGTTCCGTCTTTTCCCCTTCAAAAATAATTCAACAATTATTGTATTAATTATTCTTATTATGTAAACTACTTTTTTAACCAGGTCAAAATTGTTCAAAAATTCGGAATTCCGAATTTGGCCCCTGATGTCAAAAACTCGGTTGTCAATTTGTTGTCAAGTCCATGTTGCTCTTGCTCCCAGCACCGCCGCACAACGTTCATCACTGCAGCATCACTGCACTTTGGAATTTATCCCGCCTTTAAAAAAGAAGTCAATGAGTTAAATTTGTACTGTTCAGGGAATTTGATGTTTTGTGTTTAAAAATGAAGTTGAAATCGAACATACGTATTTTTGGAAGATTTCGCCACTTCCATTCCGTAACCATGGCGAAGAGGCTGGACAAACTCTAGTCGATTACCATCAAAACCAGGACGTGAATTTTCAGCCAGAGAGAACATTTTGTACAGGAAAATTTCATAAAACCAGGAATCGAACGACAGGGACAACTTTTGTTGAACACAGTCCATCGAAATTACCAACTGGAAACAGTTTCAAGCACAAACAATTACTGTCTTTTTTCATACATTTTGGCATTTTGAGAATGACGTTTTTCGCAAAAAAAATAAGAGGTGTGAGAAAAAGCTTACTGAATTAGTGTCAGCGTGTTTTTCATAGTTTTTTACTTGAGTTTGAGGTTCAAAATCACAAATTTTCACTTGACGGTTCTGGGTCAAAAGGATGTTTTGCGCAGTCAAATCACTGCAAATTATCTATTAAAATCAAATTTCAAACGTTAAATTTCCGTTACCATGTACATCACAAATGTTCCATGTGTCTTGTATTAAAAATGACTTAACCTTTTTCCGAGCCAAAAAGCTCAGGCTGTTAGCAATCCCGTGGAAAAAGTTGAGCAGATCCAAATCCAGATGCAGAAAAGTGTCATGGTAACCACTATTGTGGATTTCGTAGAAAGAAAAAATATTAGATTTAGACTTCAAGATTTACCCGGGATAAATGAACTTGTTTATTGTTCACTTCCCGGTAAACTTGATGTGAAGAAGAAAATCAACGTGTTTTTTTTACCTAAGGACATTTTTCATATCATCCAGGTTACAAAAGTCCAAGGCGGTCAAAGGTCGACCTAACAAAAAACAATTCAAAATGCAAAAATAGAACAGTAAAATTTTTAAAACTTCCACAATTTCGAATAGTAAATCAGAAAAATTGCTCCAGGTTGTAAAAGAGGCCGTTACTTATTTTGATGATGAGAGAAGAGGCTAAAATGGGTTTCAAAATATCCGTGTTTCCCCAGTTTTCCAAGTAGGGCGAGATTTTGAAGTCAGGGAAAAATGACTTAAAATCTTCCGCAGCCACGTGGTCCGGACTGACAGGTTTTGTTTTTGTCTCATTGTCTGACATCTCAAATCCACATCCTCTATAAAAAGAGCCGAATTCTCCAGTGGCCAAAGGCACCAAATCCTGATTTTCTCTCTTGATGGTAAAGCCCAGAGTATCGAAAAACCCAGGGTATTTCCTTTTCATGTATGTTTTTGGTTAATTGGGTTTTTGGGTAATTGGGGTTTACTGGAGAATTGGGGTTCTATCACAACCCCAATTACCCACACCAAAAACCCAGTGGGTTTTTGGGGGAGTTTTCTTATGGCCATCTTGTATTTTTATGGCACAAGCATGGTGTTTTTTTGCCATAAAAATACTAGATGGCAGAATGAAAAACCAAATTTGCCACTGGGGTTTTGGTTTTTTGATACCCAAAACCCCGTCAAAAACCCAACTACCCAATTACCCATTTCCCCACTCCCCAGATACTCTGGTAAAACCTAAACTTTGACTTAAACTTGAAAGAAAGTTTTCAGCGCTTTGTTGTCCATCCGCAGTCTCAGTCCTTGAGCAAACAAATCAATAAATAATATTTTTTGATTAAAGAATAAACGAAAAGCAATGGATTTGTCTCCCTTTGTCTAATTTCTAATTTTAAATATGACAATCATGAACTTTAGTATTTTCATGTTTTTCTAAACATTGTACATTTTGTGTGGATTTCATGTGCTTGTATTTTTTTACCCTCGTTCCAATTTCACAGTCGTTTGAGGTTGCATTTGGAAAGAATTGGAAAAATTTTGCAAAGTAAGATCATACAAAGTAATCTCAATGGGCAATGAATACCTAGATGATCTAGATCTTTTTACTGTTCCAATCGCCTCTTCATCTGAAACTATTCAACATTCTTTTTCATTACAACTGGTAATTCAACAAAATAGGAAAAACAGAGGAAATGATGCGAGATGAGAGGAGTCTTTAACCTTGTGCAGGAGGAAGAGTGAATTTTTCTCCTTTGGGACTCAAAACTTCCTGGTAGTTTAAACTGGGCTCAAAGTACAAAACGTCCGTGCACATGTGAGTCTTCAATAATCGCTCATCCAGGCTCATAAATCGTAAAGCTACAAACAAACAAAGAAGTGAAAATGGACAAACAATAATTAACATGATTTTGATAGCTGAGCACTTTCATTTTTTAGGATGCAAAGACGACTGTTGTAACCGTCGTGTCTGTCCGTCAGTCTGTCGCCAAGCGACAGAGCCATCTAGCCGACAAATGTGGAACTAAAGTGGGTAAGTTTGAAGAACTCGTCTGAAGTGCACGGAATTAGTTCTCAAATGATTGACAGACACGATGAGGTATTGTTCTAGTCAGCTTCGCATCCGGAGCCTTAAGCATTTGTGCTGTCCAGGCGATATAAAATCGTCACTCCCTGACCATTTTTGAATTTATTTAATTTACCCGCGCCGCCCTCTTCAGCAGTACCAGACAACAGAACCCTTTCAATTCCAGATTTGTAGCCGTTTTGTGTGTCATTTTGAGTCGCGGCAATGGCATAAGTGTAAGAAACGCCGCCGGCTAATCCATCCGAAAATCGGATAAGAAAAGTTCCTTGATTTTTACTCCGAATCAAATTTTCCGCCTCAACTCGATCTATAAATCCAACGATTGCACTGCAAAGCAAAAGCAAAAGCAAAAACCGAAAGGAAAAGATTAAACATTATAATGAAGTCTCAAAACATTTTTGCCAGAGCACTAAAATGTTCAAAAAATGCATGTTTTACCCTGAAGACCACGGTTTCTTTAAATGTGTTTTGATGAGTTGGACAGTGGAGAAGAGCCATCGCCAAACTGTCATCACCTTTTCCTTATCTTTGTTTCCATGAGGTGCATGACAAAATTCCTGTCTGTCCACTGTGGAGTTGTCATGGAAACTGTCAGTGTTAAATATTTGTTTGCCAATGTATTTGAGATTTTCCGGCGTGAGATTCCATTCCGTTTCTGTTTCCAATTTGAAATAGTCGATGAGCGCCAAACAAAACTCCTTCCATTTTACTTGCTCTTCCACTTGAAACGGCAGCCAATCTCCACTTTTCTTAAAATAATTGTCCCAGAAAATTATTGCGTGGGCAGAGCAGACTTGGCTGTAAGCGGAGATGAGGACAAAGGGGAGACTGGCGCACCACGTTTCCATGGCAACGCCATCAATCACCACAGTTTTTAGGTAAAGGAGACAAAATTTCCGTTCCAGCAGGTTCTTTTCAGGGCTGTTCAGTTTGAGCCCCCTAAAAAGTAAAAAAGTGTAAATTAAAAATGTTTACCTCAAAAATTACCTCAAGAAATTTGTGTGTAAAGCATTTTAATGAAATTTTAGAAAGTGGTCATTTTTTGAATTGAACTTGACTTACTCAAATTTTGTTGTTAGGTAATCTGCTTCTGTTCTTGGTGCTTCATTTTTGTTTTCCCCCTTTTTGCTTTGGCTTAAAAAACTCCTAGATTCATCAAGATTTAAAAGTACAGACGGCGGAATGAGATTTGGATTTGAACTCGCATCCGAATTTAACTTTCCCGCCTTCCAATTTTCGAATAACTTTGAAGTTTCTTCCTCGTTGAGCAAAAAGATTTTCACGTGGAAAGGTTGACCATTTTCATTTTGATTTCCAGGTTCATTTCGCTTCAGCTGCTCGTTGTCATAGAGAATTCGCACACTCGTGTTGACTAGTCCGTTCCGTTTTATAACCCGCTTAGGTTGCAACTCCGACACCATGGAATTGTACCAAAGGCAACTTTTCATAGCGCTGAGCTATACAACAAAACAGCAAATATGTTTGTCAGCAGAATTCTTCGTCAAGTGCAATTTTAGGATATGTGGAAAATTCCATTAAAATTTAAAATGTACAAGTAAAAAAATAAAAAAAAATTTACGAACTGTTTCTTTTCCTTCAAGGGGATGAAGAAAGTTGGAAAAATAGTTGACATGTTGTTGAAATTCCCAGTGCCAAAATCCAAGAGCCCCTAAAAGTCTCTTCCTCTCTTTTTCCCTGTGCAGTCGACTCCATTTCAACGGGAAGTAAAAATCTCGTAGGAAAGTTGTAAAAAGTTGGTTTATCTTGACCACAATTTGATTCGCAGCGGAAATCAAGTGCTCTACAATTTATTATAATAATTTAAGCATGACTATTTTTGTTTTTAATCCATGTTTCTTCAAAATCATTTTTATGTATTTATTTATTTTCTTTGTCCTTGTAAAACTTACGGATGTTAGTAGAATTGAAAAGAGCGTCATCGTCTTGAGCTGTCAGTTTCTCACATTCCACTCGCAAGGCCTTCATGTCACAACCAAACGAAATAAATAGATCATTCCTTGCGGATTCGGATTCAGATAAACACATTTGCTGAGGCTCCATCTCAAAGGCAGAGGCCATTTCAAAGGACTCAACGTATCTTTTTCGTTTTGTTGCGGATATGGAAATTTTCAAAAGGTTTCCTATACTTTTTTATTTATTTAGCATTGCACTTTTCAATTTAATATGAGGATAATTTACTTCTACTCCAGTCCAAAGACAAGTGAAGTTTTAGATAAAAAAAGAGATGTGAGCGCATTTTACTCGCGTTGAAATGATTCAAGGATGATTTTTATAGAAATAGCATAGTTTAAAATTACCAAGTTGAAGCTTTATTTTTACCAGTAGGTCGCATTTAAATTGCATGTCAGTTGTAAGTTGATAAATAAATAAATGACTGTGAGTTACTTTGATCCCATTAGAATCAACGCTATCCTTTTCCTTCTCGTCCCCTCTCAACTCTCAACTAAGTAAACGTGAATCTACAGAGGAAGCAGTTGGCTTTGCCACCCTCAAATAAATGACGCATTTTGATTCATTTCCAATCTACTCTGTGCCTTATCGCTCTCCTCCACTCCACATACATAAATACCATGTTGAATGTTGAAGCTCCAGCATCTAAAATATCCAAATCTTTTGACTTACTAGTAAAACACAGCCGTTGACTTTGACTTTGACTGTGGTTGCGTCAAGATTCAAGAGAATCAACTCTGACCTTGATCTAAAATTAATAAAAGCTAAACCTGACGTATTTTCCATGTTGTACTTTTTGTGACTGCAAAATGAATGTGTGTAACTTAAAGCGGTTCATCCACTACTCGTGAAATCATCTCCATAGAATCTTTAAAAAATCAGAACGGCCAGAGTCGGAAAAAATCTGAACAAAATCACAAGGCCTCTTGACAGTCTCGAGTTGGCGTAAAAAAATTGGCGGGTCAAAAATTCACCGTTTCAAAAACTTTTCTCACAAGCTAAGTATTTTACTTGGCGAAACCCAATTCCTCGGCAGAAAGTCCAGAAACGGCGGTTTTCAGACCCGCCAATTTTTTTACGCCAACTCGAGCCTGTCAAGAGACCTTGTGATTTTTTTCAGATTTTTTCCGACTCTGGTTTAGCCGTTCTGATTTTTTAAAGATTTCCACGGAGATGATTTCACGAGTAGTGGAAAATCTCACTCGGTTTATCAATGAACTTTACATTAAGAACTTTGGAGTTTGAAGCTGTACCATCTAAAATATCCAAGATTTAATAGTGAACCGACGCAGTGGGCTTGACGTTGGTTTTGACTGGGACTTGTGCTGTGTAGAGTGTAGACAGAAGAGACAATGAAAATCAGCGACGGATTTGACTCTGGATTTGCTGTACCATGAAGGATGAAGGACAAGCGATGAACTTTGGCCTTGATCGGAAATGAAGTGACTGCGTAATTTTCTGTGGCTCATTAATTAATGTGTTATTTATTTGAGATTCGAGAATGTTTCAACGCACACTTTGAAACTTTTCGGGGATTGAGTCTCTGGAGTTTTTTGTTTTTAGCACTGATTTGACACCGTAAGAAAGTTTATCGGATTCTTGGATCCAATAAAATTATTATGCAAAATGAAATGAAAAAAACAAGTTGTGGAAAATGAGAAAACTTGAATGTTTATAAAAATGTCTTGCATATTTTATTTTTTATTTACCATTATTGACAAAGTGCATGAATAAAGTGTGAATAAAATCTCTTGTTTTAGCATGGAAAAACTGTGTCAAAATTTCCAACTTGCTTTTTGTATAAGTTTAAAAGAAAGAGATTAGTTTTGAGTTTTGAAGAGGTTTTGAAAAATAATTCAACAATTTTATTAAATAATCTCGTTATGGATACATGACTTTTTTTAGCGGATTACAATTGCTCAAAAATTCGGCATTCGGAATTTGGCCCCTGATGTCAAAAACTCTGTTGTCAATTTCTTGTCAAGTCCATGCTGCTCTTGTTCCCAGCACCGCCGCAAAAACTTCGTCATTGAAGCATCACCGCACTTTGGGATTTGTAATTCCACCCGCCTTTTAAAAATTAGTCAATGGGTTAAATTTTCATTGTTCAGAGAAACTAGATATTTTTTTTAAAAATGTATGTGGAATTGAAATTGAGCATTCAGCATGTACCTGTCATTTTTGGAAGATGTGGCCATTTCTATTCCGTAACCATGACGAAGAGGCTGGACAAACTTTGGCTTGAGCTCGAGTCGATTTTCATCAAAACCAGGAGGCAAGTTTTCACCCAAAGAGAACATTTCACGCAAGAACATTTCACAAAACCAGGAATCAAACGACAGGGACAACTTTTGATCAACACACTCCATCGAAATCACCAACTGGAAACAGTTTCAAGCACAAACAATTACTTTCTTTTTTCATAAATTGTGACATTTTGAGATTAACGTTTTTGGCAAAAATAGTAAAACTTGCGAGAAAAACTTACTGAATTAGTGTCAGTGTATTTTTTATAGTGTTTCACTTGAGTTTGAGGTTCAAAATCACAAATTTTCACTTGACGGTTCTGGGTCAAAAGGATGTTTTGAGCAGTCAAATCACTACAAATTATCTCGTCTGGGATCTGCGAAAGGTTGCTTGATGATAAAGTTGCTACTTCGATTTGTGGCCAAATAAAAAGCACATCCTT
>JAQGBI010000345.1:0-18027 GCA_034698325.1 Sminthurinus elegans | reverse complement strand
ACATACGTTGACATTTTCTGACCTCTGACCATTTGGCCACTATACGACCGCCAGATCGCCATCTTGTGTACATAGGGAGTAGACATGAAATAAAACATACAAAGACACAAGGCAAAAGATACCTCGACTAATCATAATCATAATAATAAAAACAAGGAACAAGGAATACTAAATAAATACAAATAAAAAAAAAGAGTTGTACATCTAGATTCTAAAAAATAATGGAGAGGAAGAAATAGAAAAAACAAGGGGGTTCTTTAAGCTTGTGGCTTAAAAAGAAAAATCCTGGAAGAGCAACTTGAGTAAATTTATGCTCACCGAAAGAAGAGATCTATGTAAAATGTTGAATGTAAATTGTATATTTTGTACAGCTCTATTTTTTTCACTGGATTCTGGATTGCCGTAGATGAGAGAGAAAGAGAGAAAGATTACGTCTTCTTTTCCTCCTCTTTTTCTTCATATTCATCTAAAAATCTAAACGTACCGCTTAGATAGATGCATGTTGTGTATGTTGTGTTGGAGGGAGAAAAGAAATTCAACTTCCGACTGGAACTGAAATTGTCCGACTATTATTATGTATCGTGCATATTCACAACTCACATGTAGAATCTAGAACTAGAATCTAACATCCAACAGTCACCGTTTCTTTCCTAATGCGGAAAAGGGAAAAAATAAGAGTAAAAGAAAGAGAGAAGGAAAAAATACCCAGTTAGTATTAGTGAAAGAAACAACATCACATAACACAGAATGAGTACGAGGCTGGGGGATCTCTCTCTCGTTTTACCAATGCTTCATTGGTAAAAAAAAGTATAACTAGTAAGTATAGTTCTAGTTATGGAGAATTTGGTTAAATTTTTTTTCTTCCCCCTTTTTTCCATTCCCCTGTTTTTTAGATCTTGCAAATCTCAACAGAGTCAGAGTGAGAGTGTGAGTAAGTGAGAGAAAGGAAGAAGAAAAAAAGGAGAGGAACGAGAGAAAGAGTTGGAGAAGGAGAAAAAAAAATTCCGGGGAGAAGGAGAAATAATCTGTAGTATAGAGGATCGAGTATGTAGATTTACACATGCATGTATACTGCATACTGAATTGTCTGCTCCAAACACTCATATACACACAGAGAAAGATCGTAGTTAGAAAAAAGAGAGAAAGGAGTGACTCCTTCTGATAAATAATATGCCGACGAAGAAGAATGCAGA
Organism: Sminthurinus elegans; assembly: GCA_034698325.1. Classification (NCBI taxonomy): domain Eukaryota; kingdom Metazoa; phylum Arthropoda; class Collembola; order Symphypleona; family Katiannidae; genus Sminthurinus; species Sminthurinus elegans. The sequence continues at coordinate 16,834 of JAQGBI010000345.1, read as the reverse complement.
ATTTACACATTACACATACATATTATACATGTAAATCAATGTATATTTTATATGATAATATGACCATCGCCTATCCTATCCTATTCTGTCTGTATAATATAAATTGTATTGGTGTGACCATATCCCATATTATTTCTATGCATACACATTAATACTCTGTACGTTGTATATGGTCTACCAGTTGCAAGTTTTGAGAAGAGAACCCGAGTAATGCAATTGCAATCATCAATCTATCCCGCCACAGTAGTCTTTGTACAGTTTTAGTTGTGCTTGTAGTTTTACTTTTACTTTTAGTCGTCACCATTTCGTGTACTCATCTCATCTCAAGTCCTTTTCTCTTACTATTTCTCCTCCTCTTTCCTTCTCGGCCAAAAATGTGTACTTATACTTAGCATTTCCCGGGGATACAAGACAAATGCATAAACAAACGAAAGACTCGTGCATTATTTAGGAGGATCTACAATCTACAATATACTTACATAATATGTATTTACATATTGAGTATTCAGACGCTTGCTGTTGCTGCCGATGATGATGATGATGTACTTGAACATGGTCACCATCTCTTTTCCCTTTCCCATTCTCTTTCTCTTCTTTTCCCAATTCCTCTCCAACTACTGTCTACTCTCTACACACATATCGTACACCCAATATCTATCTGATGCTGCTGCTCCTGACTGACTTGAACAGGGACACATTTTAAAATAAATACATTGATTGGAAAGCCGTTTGGAAGGAAAGGGTTCACTCTCGTCTATACTCAATACTCTATACTCTATACTCAATATAGAACATACGCATATGCATAGAAATATACAAATACTTTGAAATGCAAGGACGAGCTCAAATAATAATAATAATACTCGTAATAATAGATACTTTACATAGACAGAGGACACATAGATATCGACATTGGACATGATGTAGAGTGTAGAGGGGAAACCTCAGTCCTGGGTTGCATATGAACGGTATTTATACTTGGTTTTTTATATGTAGATAATAAATACAAATATGTATGCATGTGTGTGTGCATCATCTACATGGAATCGCCATTCATCGATCGACAACCAAACCAAGCCAAACGGAGCAAAGCCGTCTGCACTCTATCTCTTCCACTGTCTCTCTGTACTCTGATGTCTCTTGCTGCGTCTTCCCAAAGAGCCCAAAGAGTACACACACATACATACACATTATATAACGAGTAGGAATAGGACTAGGAAAAAATAGTCAGTCAGTCAGTCATGGTCCTTTTTCCTTTTTTTACCCGTTTCGTTGTCTACTTTGTACTTTCTACCCTTTTGAGTGTTGAATGTATGCAAAATCCACCGATCTCGTTACTTCAATTCTCAATATCGACTTTTCACTCTCTCTCTCTCTCTCTCTCTCTTTACCTACGACCAACAACCAACTAGAGCCAGAGCCAGAACCAGACTCATCCAATCCAATGAGAATACCTAGTCAAACTACAACTACAAAGTACAAACTACAAAGGATGCATATATATACATTATATATTATTATAGAGAAAAAAAGAAAGCACCAGGACTACCACCTCTAGTCTGTACAGATATATTCTAACGATAGTAAGCTTCCTTCTCCTCCTTTTACTTTTCCTTTGGCGTCTATCTCTCTCTTTCTGTATACAAATGTGTATGTATGCTCTTCTTTTTATCTCTTTTCTCTCTCCTTTACTTTTTTCCCCATCTACATAAATGTGAGTTGTAAGTAAGTGTATGCATTATATTATAATATTAATATTATTGAATCCGGTGTGTACCTTTAGTCACTCTTGTACAAACTGTCTCTTCATGTCTACTGTCTACACATAGCCAATATCCAAATTCAAAGATTCACATATTTACACATGTACAATGTACACAGATGCACAGCCTGCATGTACATGAAATTTATAATAAAAAAAGTAAGTGCTTATGTAAGTACAACAACAACAACAAGAAGTGGAGTTAAATCCATCTGAAATTCAAAGCCTTGAGATTTTTCTCTTCTATCCCCATTTTCATACCATGGGTACACAAAAGCAAATTTTATTAGATACATTCCCCTACCGTTTAGCGGTCAATACTCCAGCAACACATAGACCGTAGACATACAGGCAGAGGAATACGAATAGAAGTACAAGGACGAGTAAGTGCTGGAGCTAATGTTAGAGCTAGAACTAGTGAGGCTATCTAACTTACGCTTGTATTATCATCTCCCTTTAGTTTAGTTTAGTTTGCTCTCTCCTCTCGACTGACTGACTTGGTTCTTGGTTTGCTTAGCATTGGTATTGGCTTTGGCTCTTCTCCTTCGTTTGATGAAATGGGATATTGGCAATTTATAATCTTCATGGAATCTATCATACTAATACTAATATTGGATGGATATTGGACCCACGGCAAAACGACAAGGTATCTATCTATACTTACATTTCGTATTCACTTTACATGCCTTCCACAATCCACAATGTATGCTCATAGCTATCATAGTTTACCTTGAGAAGAATGAATTCTTGAAAAATACACCTACAGACTCAAGTATAATATGTAGATGGTCTATCTATGTCTAATATCTAATATCTATAGTCTCCACTTTCATCTTTCACTTTCCACTTTCATCTCTGTCCTCTTCCATGTTCCTTTGCATAGATGCTCCCATGTCATAAAGAAAATAGATAATAAATAGGTAGTGCTACACACACAAGTAATACACAAGTCACTACAGAGCAATTTCTCCGAATTTCCAATAAGAAATACAAGTCATAATTTTCATATGAGTAAAACCATTAATCATCTATGATAAATAATAATAATACATTATTATTTTAATTATTCAAAAAACAAGTATCTATTTCATTTTCATTTTCATTTAAATTCACTATACATGAGCGGTGATTAAATTAACCAATAATAATTGATAATTAATACTTTCAATTTATAATCAATAATAATTATTACTAATAATAACAACAATTAAATCAAGTTAGTCAGAATTCAGATACATTTGGAATTTGGATAAATAATCAAAATCATACACAGTAAATAACCAGCCTATGTATCACCAGACCAACAAGAATCAACAATCAACAACCAACAAGAGCCAATATGATGAAAATAATCTGCGATGTGTGACTTCCATGTTCTTGTGCATGAGCAGACACAAGTCTTCAACTTTGAAACCGTTGGAATTGGAATTGGAATAATAATGTAAAAGCATGGATAAAAATGTAAAGTAGATGTGTGTATTCATCTTTCTCACTTTTCATCGGGATCGCCAGTGAGGGAATATTGAATGCTGGAACTTGGAACTATAAACACGTATATATATATATTTCTATATCTATCTTTGTGTACACTCTACACACTAAACTTTACACAGACGAAGAAGGAGAAGAAGGAAGTAAAAGCCTAACCCAACTTTTCCTCAGTACTCACTTGTCAGTACACACTACATACACACATTCACTCTCACTTTCTCCCTCACTCTGCATAGTTATAGCAAACAATCCTATTAGGACAAGAAGGAACAACTCATACTGATTCCACTCATATATTTACATAGAGCCAACGGATGCATATTCCATATATTATAATATGTAGATTTTGTATTATGTATTTTGCATGTAAACCCATAATACACATAGATACATTATAAGTCACTCTCAATTGTAAATATAATGAATATACCATAGCACTTACACACAAGTGTGGATAGTGGAGATAGACGAGGCTTTTTATTATGTAAAGGTACTACGTATAGGTACAAAGTATAATATATAAATATATAATGCATAATATAGACAGGCTTTCTCTTTGAATGTTGAATGTTGTACGTAGTCATTATTGATCGATAGACTTTTCTTTTCTCTCTCATTCTCATTCTCACACACACACTCTCTGTCTCTTTTCTACGTATTTCACACTTTAAAGAAAGGGTGACAATGACTATGTGTTCACCGTTCATGAATGTATGTGCCCCTATGAACAAGGTGTAAAGTGTAACCTCATCATTTCACCATTTCCTTACACCTTTTTCCTCTCTCTCTCTCTTTCTTTTCCCCGTGAACCGTCTTCTCCCGTGAATGCAATAACAGTCAATTTACGTGAAATATCATATCATATCACATAGTCTTGCTCCCACGTCCCACGTCATAATGGAGTGTTAAAACACAGGTAAAAGAATTCTCAACGTGTAGACTTTAGACTTTAGACTGTAGACATTATATTATATTTATACACACATGGATTTACATGAACAAGGTAGAAAGTAGAAAGTAGATGGAAAGATAGGTAATAATAATAATAATGCTAATAATAATACTTTATTCCCCGCTCCTGAAGCTTTATAGGAAATCATTCTTGTTTTTCTCCCCTCCATTCCTATACATTACACATTGTTACATTATGTATCATGCATTCGGATTGGCATTGCTAAAAAATAATACTCTTTTTTAGCTGGCTGGCTGTCTAATTCATTTCCATGTGTAGCTTCTATTTTTTATTTTTCTATAGTTTCCAAGTCCGTTTCTGGCTCTGGCTCTGGCTCTGCTATCTTGTATAGTGTATCTTGTATCACAGTAAAAACTCATCTGGAGATTCAAGTTTTCATAATAAAAATGACATGATGCATGCGTCTCAAAATTATTAATGCGGCAAACGTTCCACATCCAACACCCTACATAGAAATGTATCTTTCTTACTTTTTTTTCAAACTTGCTCCATGAGACTGACTCCGAGTCTCATCGCTCTCATAATATGATATGTGTAAAGATAGAAATAGATAGATGCATATTCCATGTGACTCTTTCTACCTCTTCCTCCTTCTTTTCTCCCTTATTCTTACATATTAGATAGTCTCTGAAGACACCCCACCACACATTCATACTTACACTCACACATGGATATAATCTCATTTCAACCGAAACTCTCCCCCTCTCGCTCTTTCTCTATCTGTATTTCTTTCCAGAAGGATAGGATTTTCCTTATATTATAAATTTACTTTTTTTTTGAATCCATCTGTACAACTGCTGTTATTATTATTATTATTGCCTTGATATTTTCATAATATGTAAAATCAGAAAGAAAATATATATATTGTAACTTCTATACGACACAAGACACAACGAGGAGAAAGAGGCACAGTAGAAAAGTACATGGAGATGAAGATGGCAAGCGTTTAAAATTGACATCCCCAACATTCAACTTCCAAAATCCAACATTCTAATATATAAAATATAGTCAGCATTTTAAACCAAACCATCTTTTCTCCGTCTCCGTTTGTGCATTTGTGTAATATTAATTTCCTTTCTTCATTCTTGCAAAACCTTGTACAGCATAATAAATGCATAAATACAATTTAATAATACAAAAGAAATGAATAAATATGGGATTTTAGGCAATGGATTTATCTAAATAAATATACAAGGGACTGAAGATTTAATATTTAAGACGAGTTAAATCTGGATAAAAGTCGAAAAAAAAGAAGAGAAATAAACATTGCAAACTTTATAGTATGAAAAAATAAGATTGATGTTCATTTTCATAAAACTAATCTCATTGTCATTTCATGTAAGCAGTGTGTAAAATAAAAGAAAAATTGCCTTTAAAACAGTATTCAATTGTTCTTAGTTTAACTTGTGTACAGAGCACCTCTTTAAAATACAAAATCTGAACCAGACGTCAACAACAGGAATAATTTGAAATCATCATTCAAAATTCAAACTGAATCAAGAAAAAAGTTGTAGTAAAATTAGGATTAGTAATGGGTCGCGACTAAAGGCAAAAGCAACTTCAATCATCTTTACACATTAAAAGTCGATATGGATTATGGATAAAAAATACAAACAAGAATTTTTTTTATTTCATTATTACACAAAAGAACTTTCCCTTCATAATAATGATGATCAAGGATCAAGATGAGTTGAACTCTGTTGTAAAAAAAGTCAGCACAGTACAAATACAGATTTTTAAGTATATTTACCATGCATTTCTTAATATATTATAATATACAATACATAGAGCATGTGTACATTTCCACGGGTTGTCTCCAAACTCCAAACTCAAAAAATTAATATTATTATTATCATTACCATCAGGAAACTTTTTATGTATATACAATAATAATAATAATATTCTCACTTCTTGAACATGTAGAAAAAGAAATTGGAATGGTTGATTTGGTACTCACATACAAAAGTGACTTGAGAGACTTGAGCTTTGAGACTTTAGTTGGAGTTTAAAAGTTGGAAAAAAAATCGGGCTCATTATAGAAATTCTGTGAAAGTGTTCAATATCAAACAAGTACATAATACATAATACATACATATCTAAATATGATTCTTTATTCTTTATTCTCCACCTTAAGAATGAACCAAGATCCTGTCAAGTTCAGAGATTTCAGTTTCTTGTCTCTTACACAACATTCAACAACAAACATACATTCATTCATACTTACATACATACGCTCGACACTTGAAATTTTAGATGGAGAGGTAAGCACACCTGGGCCTCTCTCTCTCTTCTACGCATTTGCTTGCTAATGAGTTTCAAGAGAATTCAAAAAGCAAAAAGAAAATATGACGAGAGCGAGAGAGAGCAAAACTGTTGATACCTAAACCTTAGACCCAAGTCACAAAAGGACTTAAAGAATGACATCGTAAAGAGTAAAGAAGGTATAATAATATTATTATATATTATATACATGCATTTACACACATAGCTACGACTGTAAATAGTAAATACAAGACACATTACACATGTACATCCAATTTACGCCCATGGAACCAGAAAAAAATTCAAGATCCAAGTTTATAAGATGAGCTATGTAAGATGGGGAAATAACCCAAAGAGGAAAAGGAGAGTCAAGAAACGGTGACCTCGTCGTCATCACCTTTGTAGTTTTAACAATTGACATGAAGGAACAGAGAGAGAGAAAGAGTCTTTTCTAAAGAGTAAAGTACCCCTCCCTCTCCCTCTCTCTCTCTCGCTCTTTTTCTACATTTCTGTAGCCCTTCTTAATGTCAGCCGTACTTTTAATTATCAGATCGTAAACCATGAACACAGCATAAAAGAACCAAAGAAGAACCAGGAAAAAAACCAAACCAAACCAGCTTTGCTCTTTCTTTCCTTTTTTTAAAACCGTCATTCACATTCTGTCTCTAAAAATTTCTTGCCTTGTTTTATATTTTATATTATTATTGTACATTGGAGAAAAACACTTAAAACATCCTAAACCAAGTTCCTAAATTTTACTTTCATTTTAAAGCTGTGACTGATTGATAGATGGATTGATTGATGTCAAAAAATTAGTCAACCTGTTCACTTTTCTGTCTGATATCTAATCTCTGCTTCTCATTCAACATTTTACTTTCAATTATGTAAAATGTAGTCGATTTTTAAGGCATTTAAAATTTCAATTTATCATATCAGTTATTTTTAACATATAACGTGACGACTACAATGTTCTTTTCTTTTGGTTTTGAATGTGTGTACGAACTTTTAATAGGAAATTGGTATTTTTGTAGTAAAGCATCTCATTTTAGTTGTACAACAGTTTAATATAGAATTAAAAATATAATAACGGAAAATTTCAAACAAAACGAGACCTTCAATCCAAAATCCAAACAAGCCTATATGTCTACCACATATAATATACAAAGTGGATGCACTACAAAAAGGTTGCTGTGCAAACGCGACAACAGGTGGCAGAAGCTACATGACAGTGTTGAAGAAGGTTTTTTTTTTCAACTCCCAACATTCAAGTAGCTTCTATCTTCTTTCGATAGCATTTGTTTGTAAGGACTCTGTTTTACTATCGTAAATAAGAGTGATAAATATTAATGTGTAAAAAATTACTGGGAAAAGTGTACATTTTAGATGATCATAAATACACACATTAATTGCAAAGGAATTCTTCTGGTTTATAATTCATAATTTATATTATGTAAATTACAATTATGCAAAGAAGCCTGTACGACACTAGTGCCTGCGCATTTCTCCCGTCAACATGGAATTCTTTTCAGAAAAGTAAGATATTACATGTTATAAATTTTGTCTCTTGTCTCTTGTTTTCTTCTTTTTTTTCTACTTGTTCCTCAGCCTGAACAAAAAAAAAATGAGGAGAATGAACACTTAATTTTTAATTTTCCTCTTTAAAATTTCCACTACTTTATGATACACACGAGCAGGATCATTAAGTATCAAGTATATTATATATTACACATTATGCATATATGTAGAAAATTCTGTACAGGTATAATGTATAATGAATACCTTGTTTCAACAACAACTTTTTGAACTTTGTATATATAATGTATTGTGTGTACATTCAAGATAACTTGGACTTTGACTTTGTTGGAGATTTTTTGTCACATAAAAAAAAGGAAGGGACGTAAGGAAATGAATGAATGAACCAATGAATACTATTTATGATACGTAATAAATTAGCTCGAGCTGTGAATCTTGAATCCAGAATCTAGAATCTTGATTTGTGAATTATTCACCATTCACTAATTCAAGATTCAAGCAAGTTTTTTTACTCAAAAAAAAAAAAAGAAAAAGAAAAAAAAGAACTCAAAGCTCAGAGCAAGTTTTATCATAGAATGTGGATTGTGGATGTAGAAACACCATAAAATAGGGAACAATAGAAAATGTCATACAGTCACAAAATGTTCATACTCTTGAAATTACAGCACAGTCCACAGTTCACAGTCTACAGCCGTTCAAAATTTGAAAGATCCAACACTTTATCGTCTTACGACTTAAGACTGTTGAGAAAATTGAATGGAGAACAGAGGACAAGTTTCAGTTTCAGTTTGGGAGTGACGAAAAAATCCTTGTGTAATCAACGCTTTACAATTTTAGATTGGTTCTGGTGTTTTGAGCTTTGAGTTTTGAGCATTGGGTACAATGTGTAAATACTTTAATCGTCTGCAACTAATACAAATAAATGATACATGGAAATTGCATACAAAAATATCCCTACTCCCTCGAAATAAATACACTAAAGTATCTAAATAATTATACTCGTATCTCGCATCTCGCGTGTACAGTGCATAGTATTTAAATTGAATATACAAGAAAAGCTCAAATCTCAAGTTAAACAGCTGCTAAAAATAGTATTCCATAAAACTCTAGAATTAATATCCATACAATACTTTATTTTGTACACTGCTTCACATTATCTATTTTGTACAGGACATAAAGTTATTATTATTATTATTATTATTACTGATATTAAAAGAGATAGTAAAGGATTTTACACAGAGACTTTTTAAAGACAAGCACGGAAATCGAATCGGAGCTGCTTCTTTTTTTCTATTTTTTTTCGTATTTTTCAAATTCATTCCTCTCCTTTCTCTTCACATTCGCATTTCGGACAGAGTTTATGATTGGAGAAAAATGAAGAAAATAATAATAATAATAATGACGATGATGATGAAATACATAACGTTCGAACAATACAAGAGAAAAAAAGTAACAATGGGAACAGGAAATTGCAAAATGGAAAGATAGCACATAATAGTAATGTTGAGAGTCGAAATACTTTTATACTTTTATATTGTACTTTGAGCATTGAGACTCGAAACACCAGAAACCAGAAGACAGAAAAGATAATGAAAAAAAAAACTCTATATTTTTCTTTATACAAAAACAGTAGAGTACGTGGAAAAAATAAAAAATATGTATGAAGAATGAAGAAACAAGCGTCACATGTGCCTTACAAAAAAGGAGCTTAAAATCAACAAGAAATATTTATAAAGAAGAAGGTGAGAGAGAATCAGAGAGCTTAAATAAACCTCCTCCACTCTCAACTCTCAATTCTCCAGAATCCACAATCTAGAATCCAGAATAATGTTTAATTTTCCTGTGGATGGGCTTTTTCATTTTCCATTCAGAAAAATCCACATCCACAATCCACATCCACCATCACGAGTTAAGTTAGTTTCCACAAATGAAATGAGTGCGACCATACCGTAATCATCATCAGCCTTTACATTTACACACGCACAAACCTCGACATCGACATGGACAAACCAGAGCCAGAGCCTGGATTCTCAATTGTAGACAAAATCCCGAGCAAAATTAGAGATAATCACGCATAGTCGCAACTCCTGGCGCCTATTGTATACTCCTTTGCTCCTGTATTGTCCGTCTTTGCTCAAATCAAAAAAGAGCCTTGTCACTACTGCGTATTCTATTCTGTTTTGTGTTGTACTACTATCAACTACCAACTACCAAGTCTCCAAGTATAAGTACATGTTGTGGATGGATACATTGTATAATACATCATAAAACTCCTCCATTTCTTTCTTTTAACTTTCTTATCATTCTTCTTCCATTTCTTTCACAATTCATTCTATATCTATATTTCTATTTCTATATCTATATCCATGCACAGGACTGAATGTGAGATGAAACATTTTGTCTCATCTCTCATCATCATTTTACTCATTCAACCTACATGTACAATGTACAGTAGCTCCGTTTTGTCTAAAGCAACTCATACTTGTATAAACTCCAACTTTTGTACACATGTATTACACACATTCACACAAAGTATTCAACAATGATCATCATTTTCATCTTCATCTTCATCCACATTTCTTTCTTTCATGATATTCTACATATTATTTGTGCTTTGTACTCAGAGTCTTGAGCTTGGAGTCTGGATCAATTCAACTCAAGATACAAGAAATTCCTCCCTTTTTGCTCCAACACTCCATCACATTAATATTTATACTAGAGACTAGAGAAATTTCAATTCAAAAGACAAAGACACAGATACATTGGGGGGAGAAATAGCACAAGTGTAGTGAAGAGTGAACATTATCATGATAATGACTTGATTCTTACTTCTTGATTCCATCCCAGAAAAACTGAGACTGAAAATTAAGAATGAAATGAGTAGACGTCGTCGTCGAGAATCCTCTTATTTTTTCCATCTTGACCACAAAGAGATTATAACATGTTTCATATCTCCTATTTCATAAATACTGTAATACATTGTACATTGTATTTTAGTCATTGTTGTCAGATGAAATGATATGATATGATTTTACATAATAATAATATGATAGATGTGATAGATATGGTAAGTATTAAAAGTAAGTATAACTCACAGCTAGACTCATTTCTCATTTCTCATGATGGAACTGGGAACTGCCTCCATTTTACTTAGTGCTTGGTATTTAATAACCAAACTTGGTTTTATTATCAACCAGTTCAGTTCAGTCCAGTCCAATCCAGACAGCTCTTATTACTTATTACTGGTATGCAAATGAGAAATGATATCACACAATCACACAACATACAAAAGATACTAGAAACAAGACACAAGACAGACGACATTCATATAATAAAAACTCCAAGCTCATTACAATCTCATAAATCATACTCTGTCCATTTCATCATCATGAGCAGTGAGCATCCTCATCTCTCTTCTCTTTTTTTTTTTTGCAAAATTAGTATAATTAAGTTATAATTCTGCCACCCAAGATCCAAGACAATTTATAATTCATGTAAAAAATTCCATTCTTATTCAAACTTGAAATAATGGAGATGTAAAGAGATTATGTAAATGAGAAATAGAGCCTTGAATCTCCATGCCCCATGTAAAAAGATAATTAAAAAATGGCAAACTTTATATTTAAAAGAAAAAAAGACACCTTTCAATCCCTTTTAAATTCCAAGTTTCCAATTCAAGGTTCTATAGTTTCATTTGTTTGAATCATCCACATTCCCTATTGCATTGGCATTGGCATTGCATCTCGACAGTCGACACTCCAAACTCAACGTTTCATTACAAATAAAATACAAACTACATACACACGTCATGGAAATCCACGAGCAAGTCGGAAAAAAAGACGGAAATAATAAATATTCTGAGGATTACACCGACTACAAAACACAGCCTACAGAGCGTATGAGGGAAAAACTCCTTGTATAAATGTGTAGATTGTATATGTTGTGTATCTAAAATGTAGAATCTAGAATCTAGTATTTGAGAATTCCATGGGGAAGATTCTGATCAAGGGTTGTTTACGTTACGTTTTGCTGAATGTTGGAAGTTGGCTGTTGGAATTTGGAAGCGGAGTCCCTTATGAATCCGTGAATCGGAATGATGGCAGTGGAGAAGAAGTAGCAGAAAAAAAGGAGACACAAGTAATTAGAAATGTAAATTGAAATGGAAGATGAGTAAAACGTGGATGTGGATGGATACATGCATCACGTCTCTACATAAATAGATAGACAGATACGTGGTTTCATTTTCTTTCCCTTTACTCTTGTCATGTCTCTGCTCTGCTCTGTTCTGCTCCACTCCGTTCTTCAACTCTTTCTTTGTTTGTCTTCAGAGATACTTGTGCACTGTGCACTATGTCCTTGCCATTCCCGTACTATAAACTATAATATTGTATTGTATACTATTCTCCTTCTGCTTCACTGACAGAGACAGAAAGAGAGAGCGAGAGAGAGAATAGGAAAAAAAGAAGAATAAGAAACGATAGTATTCTAAAGTTGAGGAGATCTGGAATCGATACAAGAAGAAAAAAAATCGATAAATGGAAAGAGTTGAATAGAATGGAATGGTCCTGGCATCATGCATTTCCTTAACTTATAGGCTACACCAGTACCAATGCCAATAGCAATAGCAATAGCAAACAGAAGAGAAGAGAGTAATAGTACAACCAACCAAAGCTATCCAGTCCACAGTCCACAGTCGACAGACCTAACTCACTACATTACACTCTACACTCTACATTCTGCACTATATTCCAAAATCCACATGCACAATCCACACACACATCTCCAATCTCCAACACAATACAAAATATATACATAATAATATGCACAATAATGTGTAGTCCCTTCTTTTACTTTTACTTTGAACACACCGGAGTACACATAATGCATTTGAATCTACATTCACATTCACATCACCATTACACTCTCCAACTCTCCAATACAAAATACAAAATACAAAATACTAGCATCACATCAAAACTAAAACCAAAACCAGCACTATATAGTTTTTGAATGTATAAAAAAGAAGGAAGAAAAAAGTGAGCTGGTCGAAATGTTTGCATGTGAAGCTGGAGCTGGAGAAGATTTTGGGGGAAAAGATGCATAGTCTACATTCTACATTCTACAGTCTACATGCAGTATATCCTCAATGTTCATCTGTACCTTCTCTCTGTTGTACGCTGTATTTAGAATGTAGAATGTACTCGAGAAAAAAGGTCTTTGGCTTGCATATATTCATTCTCATCCCATTCTTTCTTTCTTTCTATTCTATTCTACATTTTTCTACATTCTACATTTTACATTCTCCCACTGCTTTCTCACTCTGAGTCTTAGTCTGACTCTGACTGTCTGTACCTCTTTATACATTTTCACATGGTGAGAGACATCCCTGTAGATATGATATACACAGGAGCGTACATATGAGTATGCGTGTTCTTTTGGAATTGGAACCATGTGAGTTTTATATGTATACACGTGAAAAAGGGTAAGTTCCCTTCCATTTACTCTTTCCCATCTCTCTCTCTCTCTCTGTCTCTTTGGTTGCCAGCCTTTCCCTTACTTTCTAAAGTAGAGAATAGTGTATAGCTATTGGATTGTTAATTTACATAAAATCGAATTCTTTCTCTCCCTGTGAAAGTGAAGAGAGAGACTTGTATTTCTTCTTCTTCCTTTTCATTTTACATCCATCCATACTCCATACTCTATTCTCAATACTTGTGCTCCTCACTACTCACTGCTCGACACACGACAAAAGAACATGGAAACGGAGAAAAAAATTGCGTAGACTCTCTCTCTCTCGTTCTCTTTCTTTCCTTTTCTCTCTGATAGCTTTCTACTCACCAACTGAATGCAAAATTCCGAATCACACTACTCAGCAAAGCACACCCTCACTCTCTCTCTCTCTTTCTGTCGTTCTCAGTTCCCTTCGCGTCTCTTCGTCTTCGTCTCCTTCTTCCTTTTCCTGTACATTACATTAAATTCTGAAATACCTTCTACTTTTCAGTTTCTCTCTCTCTCTCTTACACACACACACTTTTACACACACATATGAGCTTCAAGTTTTAACTCAAAATCCAATCCAACTCTCACTCTACTCTCTGCATTCTACTGTACAGTGTACACATTTCACATGTCCACATTCACACACATGTAATATAAAAGATATGCATAATACTTATCTCTTTCCCTTTTCCCTACAGCCAGAGCGAGCTCTCTTTCCCCTATTTACAATCAGGGAACAGTTTCACCTTTTTTTCCTCTCTTATCGTCCACAAAATCAACACATGAATTCTTTTCTCTCTACATGACCGATCATCTGAAAATGAGGATCATGATCACGATGATCACAATGATGATGATGATGATGGCCATCATCAACATCATTTCATCAATATGATCATTTTCAGCATGTACCTGCAGCCGTGACATGAGGTCCGGTCGAATGAATTTTGTAAGTTCTACATTCAAAATATACATGGTTGAAAAATGATATCATTATGAATTTTGATTGAGTCATCACAAATCGCTCACATATGTAATATTATGTACATTTAACAAGTGTATACTTGAAATATATATTCCTTGAGATTTTCATTTCCAGTAATGTCAATTTTTACCATAGATAATCCAAGTAATATACATATATTTCATCATTATCAATAATAATCATGACCAGTTTCGTCATCAACTTTTACATTTGAGCAATCAACTAGTTTCCATTTTGTTTACCATCTCTATCTTCCATCTTCTAGATTCTAGATCCTGTATCTAGAATTTCATTTCTATCGGGAGTAGGAGAAAAACATGGTCGTTAAGTATTTCGAGCTGATTAACTTTTTTTCAAATTGAATCCAGACATCCTTTTTATATCCATTTTATGCCCATCTATTCATTTATAATAGACATTTAGCGGATTGAACAAGTCTATTCTTTTTTTACCTGGATTTTAAAGTGTGCGTTTAAAAATGGCCAACCATCCAACACACATAAATAACACACTCATTAACTCTCGTAATAGTCGTTAAAAAAGTATTTTATGGGAGTC
The DNA here is from genome assembly GCA_034698325.1 of Sminthurinus elegans. Taxonomy (NCBI): domain Eukaryota; kingdom Metazoa; phylum Arthropoda; class Collembola; order Symphypleona; family Katiannidae; genus Sminthurinus; species Sminthurinus elegans. The sequence continues at coordinate 1,771 of JAQGBI010000345.1, read as the reverse complement.
ATTTTACATTTCTACACCGCACCATGGCGTTAGTTTTGTTACATTATTTGTAATATTCATTACTACTACAACGGATCCATGTTCTATTGTAGTTTTATTATTACAGTTCTTTTTTCATTTAAAATTAGCTATTGAAAGCTGACATCTTTTTCTAATCTTCTTTTTAATCGTCGATATACAAATTCCATGGAAATGTAATCAATCAATGGAATTTCAAATGAATCCATAGAGGCAGAAACGCAATATATGGAAGATGGAAAAAGGATATTAAACTACTAGGTTGTTTTTAAATATTCAAATGTACAACTACATTTCAAACGTTTTACTTTTACATTATTAATTTGTAAAGCATGTTTAGTCGTAGAAAGCAGGAGAAACAACAACACATTTTGCGCATCTGATTCCGTATTCTGTCTGTATTTTCAATTTTTCATCCGCTCAAGAAGAAGATTAATCATATAATTGAATTTATAGTTGCACTTATCCAAATAGAAATTCTAAAGCAAAAGTAAATAAGCACTCATAACTTGTACAGTATAATAGAGTTTAGGAGTATGACAAACATGAAATGATATTAATTTCAGGTAGAAAACAGCCCTATGAAAAGTTCAATAAGTAGGGAAGAAGCTTTTTAAATTGATTAATTTTCAGAAATAAAAATGGGTTGCTTCCTCCAAAAGGAGTTCTTGATCAATCCGAATACGAAAATATGCACAGGAAATCATATAGAACTTTGTATTTGTTTAACATTTATAGACACTGCAGACATTTTTAAACTGGTAAATCAAAGGCTAATCAAGAAAAAAAAAATAATAATAATTAATCATCATTATTATCATTCGCATAATTATTTTCAATTTTCAAAGCTAGAGCAAAGGCAAGGAAAATCATCCGCACTATTAAAAATTATAGTCGTACAAAACAAAGGAGCGGTGGTTGTAGTCTTATTTAGTCATCTGTATTAATTACTCAGTCTACTCTTTACTCTCTACTCTGTCGAGTTTTTAATTGCTCTGCGTCGGAGCAAAATACAAAGCAGACCATTGGTTTTGGCATGGTAGTAGTCAGGCGGTGCGGAGTGGATAAATCTACTCAACGGGACAGCGCTAATGAGTCTGTTTGTCTATCTCTCTTTTCCTCCTTCTCCTTCTCGCTCTATCATACTGCTTGTGAATGTGCAGAGTGCAGAGTATGGATGATGTTCATAGGAGAACGAGAACAAGAACAAGAGATTGAATGTGTGTGCGTGTGTATACCTTTGCTAAAACTAACAGCTAGTTTGGAAGGAGCGCGTCGGTGGAAAGGCGGAGGCTTCGCAATAAATCAATGAGCCAGCCTAGAGCCTACAGCATACTTGTTTGCACTGCACTATATTCTATACATTGTATATGGCTGTATTTATGAGACGTGTGTGTTTGTATGTGTCAGATGAAATTCAAAATACAAAGTACAAAGTAACCTCACAGTTTACATCCATCTACACTATGTACTATACAGTATATTTCATATTTCACATGTTATACTTTACGCACATCTCACATCGCACACACAACGTGTAACGTGTAAAGAGTCAAACTCATGCATAGCTTTAGTTTTTCCCAGTTTCTTCTTCTTGTTGTCATATACGTACATGTATTATGTATTATTATTAATATTCTCCGACTCTTCCCCTTGTTATACACATACATAAAACACATGTATAGCTTTACTAATATTTTTTACTTTATATATCATATATACAGTTTAAGCTTGAAACTATACACATTGCCCT